>MU187348.1:0-59422 GCA_016904865.1 Pissodes strobi | reverse complement strand
AGGGTAATTAAAAACTGGCTCTGTATGTACAAACTATCATTAAATCTCACTAAGACCAACTATATAGCCTTTTCATTGACTGAAGCTAGTAGACCTCCATTTTCAACTATAATAGTAGATAGTGACTCGGTTAATGAAGTTTCGAAAACAAAATACCTTGTGATAGTAATTGATAAGTACCTGAAATAATGGGGTCCCCATATTGATTATGTAACAAGTAGGATTAGGAATCTTCTACATAAATTTTTTCTTCTAAGAGATATATTTAATAAAAAACTTTTACAGACAATTTATAAAAACCTGGTAGAAGCTATAATTCGTTATGGTATATTAGTATGGGGTGGGTTGTACAGTGTCTATTTAAAAAAGCTAAATGTGATCCAAAAATCTATTCTAAAAATAATGTATAATAAGCCTAGAAGATACCCATCCCACTTACTTTTTTCAGAAGAAATTCAAAATGTAAGATGCATATACATTCACACAGTTTCCATGTATATCCACAAAAATCAAAATAAATTAACATACATTAATCATATGCATAACACCCGTGGTAGAACAGATCAATTAAATGAAACACCTCTAAGTAACAACAACATAAATTTTAAGTTTATTACTTGGCTGGGACCTAAAATTTACAACATATTACCAAGACAGATTAAGGATATTATTCAAATCAACCTATTTAAGAAAAGAGTTAAATCATATGTATATCAGTACTATGTGGAAAAATTTGAAATTATGTTAAATTAAAATTGTAAATTTAAAGAAAAATTATAAATTTATTATGTAAGTATTTTAAACATCTCATGTATTATCTATGTATTAAATATATTAAAATTCTTAATTTTGTTTTAAGCACACACAGGTGTTTTACACCTAGGTGCTACTAAGAAAAGCTGTGAATATAATAATTTTTTTTGTAACCCAGAGTTTATAAAAAAGAGATGTAATAATGAAATAATAATAAATGTGGATGGAATACAGGGTGTACTGTGTTCCTCTAAACTCTAAACTCTAAGATTAAATATGTAAAAAGAAACAAATTGAAAATAATTCGAACAATCCCAGAAAACTCTGGGGAATTATTAACGAAAAAATTGGAAAAAAGACACCAAATGATACTATTAATTACATTAATGTAGAGGGTGAAAAAGTAACAGATAATATGACAATTGCTAGCAATATGAATAAATATTTCTGTGAAATAGGTCAAAAATTGAGTGAAAAAAATGTACAACAAACAAATGCTGAACCAAGGTTACCAGATATGAACTGTAATACTATTTCCTTAAAAACAACTAGCGGGCAAAAGGTTGTCAGTATCAAGAACAATTTGAAACTTAAAAATGGTGGAGAAGATAAAATTAAGAGTAAAACTTTGACAGTATTATCAAATTACATTTCTGAACCTCTAGCATATTTATTCAATTCTTATATTAAAAAAGCTATCTGGCCAGAAGCATTGAAGAAGGCAGAAATTGTACCTATTCATAAGCCAGGAGATAAACACAATATATCAAATTATAGACCAATTTCATTAATATCAACCATAGCAAAGTTTTTGAAAGATTCATTTGCATTAGAATTTTTGATTTCATAAAAATGAATAATATAATGTCCGATCATCAATTTGGTTTGTGAAAAAACTAGGTGTAAAAAATGCGTTAAATCATATCACTAATTTACTTTACAATGAACTAGATGCTAGTAAACCTATGCAGATAACATTTCTGGACTTGGCCTAAGCATTTGATGCTGTTGACCATAAAATATTGTTAGACAAACTTTACTGTTATCGAATAAGAGGAATGGCTCTAGATCTGCTTTCAAGCTACCATAGTAATAGATCGCAAAGGGTTAAAATAAATGAAAATTATAGTGTGATTATATGATTTTCATATAAAACTGGTGTTCCACAATGTTAAATTTTGGGGTTTTTTCTGTTCATTCTATATATCAATGATATCTTGAAGGAGATCCCCATTGAATCTATATTATCGTATGCAGATGATATTGCAATAATTGCTACTGGTGATACTTGAAGTGAAATAGAAGCAAAATTGAATGTTTATTTAAAAATTGTTGATGAGTGGTTGGTATTAAACAAATTATCTGTAAATGTAAAAAATATTGTTTGTATGACTTTTGGCAACTATAATGATAGTGTTTCATAAGAGATAAACATTAAAATTAAAGATACTGTTATAGATAGAGTAGAAAAGTGTAAATATTTAGGTCTAGTATTTGATCATAACTTAAAGTGGGACAAGCGTATTCAGTATATCATACAAAACGAAATACCTAGTCATTATTTTCTACAAAATTGCCAAAATAATGCCAACAGTAAGATTAAGAATGATATATTATGCTTTTTTATAGCATTAGAAGTTATAAAATACTAGCAGAGGTGGTGGAGCTTATAAAAATAACATAAATCTATTGCAAAACTTACAAAATAAATTACTAAATATAGTCAATAAAATAACTGTTGTAAATGAGAATCCTATGAATTTGGAACAATTATATACATTTGAACTATTGAAACACCATTATAGTTCTTTGAAAATACGTATTAGACCGGGGGATAAAGACAGATTTTGTGACACGATTTTACTCAGTATGTCTTTCAGAGGACAATATTATCCTTATATCTTCATAATAATAATGCATGAATCAAAGAGTCGTCCTGGGTTCTTCATATTAAAAAATGATTCATCATTTGTTCGAAAGCCATGTGTTTTGATACGATTTTAATCAGGCTGCCATGCGCTCTGTGATGAAATTCAAAATAAAAATTCGTCGTAAAATCATTGGCATACCGTTAAGGTGGGACCAAAGGGCTCATATGGCCACGTGACCTTGTATTTGACTAAGGAAAATTTCCGCGTTTTTAAACAGGCTGCCACTGATAAGTATACAAGTTCTTGTTATAAAACTGCTTAAAAAAAGATGGCATACCGATTGCGTATGCCCAAGTACTGTTTACATTGCAAACATTTTGTACAGCGATGGAATGACATTCTGTGATTTTAGTCAGTATGCCATTCTATTTTCATACAGTTAATGGTAACATATGATGTATATGATATTGGCATATCGTTTGAGAGGGTAGAAATTATAGGCATACGCATAAAACATTGCAAAATAGAAAAAATAAATTCCGTGTTTTTAAGCAGTATGCCGTTCTGTTTTTATTATAATCATGGTATATGTAGATGGAATAACAAATGAGATACCGATCGATAAGGCCCAAGCTTGTCGAAAATATTAAAAAAAGATGCAAATATTTTTTTTTATGTTTTTAAGCAGTATGGCTTTCTGTTATTATTATAATAATGGTATATGTAGGTGAAATAACAAATGGCACACCGATGGATGAGGTCTAAAGTTTATAAAAATAGAGAATAAAAAATTAAATAATTAATTAAATAATAAATAAAAAAATTTATGAAAATATAGTTTATTGGAAATCAATCATATAGATCATAATTATGGAATAATTTTTTTTCCATCACTCCGCAATATCTATTTCGAAGTTTGGTTCTTCGTCGCTAACATTCTCCTCTTCTTGTGTGACGTCGATATTGATTTTATCGTCTTCCTCATCAATGAAGTCGTCATCATCATCGTCTTCAATATCATCATCATCATCCAAGGCTGCGATCGATTCGCTGTCATCTTGCAAGTCCCTTTCATGATTTGTAAATAATCATAGGTATTTCACATTTTAATGAGGACCTTAAATAATCTGTGTAAATGACAGTGACGGTTGTCATTTCTTTTTGTATTACCTTCTGTAGCGTTCGGTTCAATGAAGACTTCATGAACGAATTGCGGAACCTCGTTGCATCGCCTTCAAACCAACGGAGGGTTTACGTATTATTCGGCTCTATTAAGGTGCTTGGATTGGACAAGTACGCATTGCTCCACATTATAATAATATATGTCGTACGCAATATGTGTTGTTGGAGTGCTCTATTGCATGGTGGTAGAATGCATGCATCGAACTTCAAAAGATTTTTTTTAACTTTCGGTGCTATCGAGCATACTATAGTTACAGGTAAACAGATGAACTCGTGTCTCATTTACAGTCGTGCATTTTTTAAGTCCGTTTTTTTAGATATTTTTGGGGTTTTATTGTGAAAAAAAAATATGAATTTTCCATCTGTAGAAGTGTTTGATATGTTTCGTTCTTATTTTGAATACCATGATACCTGTTGCCGCTAACATAATTCGTTTCTAAAATAGTTCAGATTTTAAGGAGACAGAAGTATTGCTCTCACTCAAATTGAATGAATATAAAGCAAAAAGAGCTTAACAAAAAAGGTCGCGTGTAGCACAGTACACGTGTTAGAAATGATTATCTCTTTACCGAATTGAGCTTAATAACATTAAGCTATGGATCCAAATACACTGCGAATATAACATAATAGAAAATCTGTTATAGTGTAAAACGCGTTAGTCTTCTAGAAGTCCGATTCAATCGCGACCCGAAATGCGAGACGAAAATTCCAAAGCGTGTTGTTACGCGGGCTTGAAACATCACTCCCATGCGGCCAAAGAAGTATTCACGTTAAAAAGAATCGAATTTATCTCGGCCCTAAAATCGCAATGTAATCTACTATCTTTAATTTAAGAATATTTTGCATAAAACGGGTTTTAAAATTTAAAATGGCGCCAGGGGGCGTTCATTTTGAAAATTTAAAAATAATTTCCAACATTTTTTCTTGGCCGCTTTAGTCCTTTAGTCATAATAAGTCTTTACGACAATTACTTTTCGAGATATAGCCGAATGCCATTCTTAGTTTGGGTTAGTTTGGGTTAGTAGCTACCCGGAACTAAAAGAAAGGGAAATCGTGTTGTATGTAGCCTACTGCCTCCTACTTGACGAGCTCTGATAGTGCATCATGCCATGTTCTTGCGGTCTGGGCGACCCTGTTCCATTCCCGTCAGAAACAAAACTTTTTTTAAAAATTTTTTTAATATGACGAACCCGCACAACTCGTATGCCATATTACATATCAACATTTTAGGATACAAACTTAATGTTACAACAAATTTTGTACTGACTAAAATCACAGAATGTTATTCCATAACTGTACAAATTTTTTCCAATGTAAACAGTACTTGGGCATACGCAATCGGTATGCCATCTTTCCTTAAGCAGTTTTATAACAACAACTTGTATACCTATCAGTGGCAGCTTGTTTAAAAATGCCGAAAATTTCCTTATTCAAATACAAGTTCACGAGGCCATACCAGCCCTTCGGGCCCACCTTAACGGTATGCCAATGGTTTTCCGAGGAATTTTATTTTGAATTTCGTTACAAAGCACATGGCAGCCTGACTAAAATCGTACCAAAACACATAGTTTTCGAACAAATGACGAATCATTTTTTAATATAAAGAACCCAGGACGACTCTTTGATTCATGCATTATTATAATGAAGATAGACGGATCATATTGTCCTCTGAAAGGCATACTGAGTAAAATCGTGTCCCAAAATCTGTCACTATCCCCCGATCTATATCTCACCTCTGTTAGTATTACTAGAAGTAAAAACCTGATTGTTCCAAAAAATAAGAAAAGAGTAAGTGATACAAAATCGTACAAAAAGGCAATGAAGACCTTCAATAATTTACCAAATGAATACAAAGTATTGTAAATAGATAAAAGATCATGGCTCATATGAATAAAAGAGAAGCAAATGCTTTTGCTTAAGTTTTTTGAGATAAACATATTCAGCTTTAATGCAGCAAAAAGAGACGGTGGTAGAGTAAAAGCATTTGCTACACTTTATTCATACGACTGCATATGTAAATATGTTGAAAAATTGAATAAAATCTGATTGAGTTCTAAAGTTTATTCACTGTCACTAATGTACATACATACATATCTAATATAATAGAAGAAGAAATTTTCTTGATAGCTCAATCAAGAAAACTTTAATTTTCGTTAGTATGTATGATTTTTTAATGTTATATTTTTATTATGTTTCTTTTTTCTTAAAACGGAATCTGCGTATAGATAACTGTGTTTATTTCTGCAGAGTTTTACAGTTTTTTGTATAATTTACTGTAAATCTTTTCTGGTTAAATAAATACTAATGCTAAAACACTTATTCAAAAAAAAAAATTCAAATTCAACATTTTGTATCTTTAAAACAAAGCATTTCCGGACATATGATCATCGCCCCTGAAATTTCGGGCACTTATTTGGTTGACCTGCTTAGTAATAAAATTCGGCGTAAGTAGTATAGCTGGGGCGCTCCCAAGACACTCGTTGGCAGACATCGCCATGTCTGCAGCAATGACAACATTAAGATCATATGCAAGTAGATTTAGTTGATATGAAAAAACACGCAAATGAAAACAATGAGTACAAATATTTGTTTTTCCAAATACGTATGGGCTTAACCTATGAGATCGAAAATAGCAAAGGAGGTTTCCCAGATTCTTGACAATGTGTTTAAAATTTAAACGTTCCTACATCTTTGTACTGATTTTGGTGGTGAATTTACTGGCAAGGAAGTACAACATTTAATGAAAGAGTATAACCTCATTCATTGTGTGGTATACAGCGAAAAGTGGGTGGAACGTGTTAATAAAACACTCAAAAGTATGATGTGGAAAAAATTATAAAAAAAGCATAGTAAATATTTATAATAATAGAAAACAGTATAAAATAAAACAATAAAGAAACACCAAAAATATTTATTAAATACAATATATAATAGAATTAGTTTCCCGATATGTATCATGGTTGTCACCACGTATTAATACAATCTCAATTTTTCCTTAGTGATTTACATGTTGCCAACAAAATACCATGTCATGGAAAATAAAATATTTTAGCATGGCACAACAGATGTTTAAATGAATCAATTATTCGACTTTAAAACCGGTTTACTGTGTCAATTATAAATTTATTTGAAAATACGATGCTTCGGTCCGTAGTAAATCACCGACCGCCATCAAATATTGATATCGTCTGCGATTTAATCCAGTCTAAAAGATCATGTAGCCAAATAAATTTAGACAATAAATCTTCTTAACTGGAATTTTTCTTTTAACTCAACATTGTCAAGCTTACCTCAATAATAATTGATCTATACGTTCACAGTCAAAATAAATTTTATATTAAAAAGCTATTTTGATTCATCAATCATTTGAAAATATTTAAATTTAAAAGTGTGTGAAGCACCCTTTTATAATCTCTCAACCTCGAAAAAGTAATCATCTATGGACTAAAGATATTTTAACAATAACAATATTTTGTTGTAATTATCTTTTCACCCTTTCCTTACTTATCTATACGCCACTGGCCAGTCTGGCGATAAAATGTTACAAACGCTGAACATTGTTGCCATTCAGGGCCGGAATATACCTGTCTCTTTCCCACCCATTCAATAATATTGCATACGCTTTTCCAAGGGGTCTCTTGTTTTAAAGTAGATTAGCAAATCGATCGAAGCGTTTTGCTTAGTATGTCCTGCTTATATCTAATATTAACTTTTCACAGAATTTTAAAGCAATAATTGTGTTTGATCTAGGGCAAACTATTTTTATTCCGTTTCCAATAAAAATTTTATGGCCAAGAGAAGTGGCCGCGAGAAAACCCTCAATCATTCTTTTGTCCGACTTGACAGGGCCGACTAAGCCTTTTCCTGGGTGTAATTTAATAATATCTTGATATTAAAGATGATGTTCAAGTTATTGTTCTCTGGTAAGTTGTGTTGAGCACTCCCAGAATCATATAAAACTAGTTGATGATTATTTATCGATATCGGCCAATAGTACTGATTATCCACCAATATTTGCGATATAAATTTAACAGTCCAATAGAGACAATAGAATAATCAAAAAGGATGTTTACTTTGTAATCAAGTTTTGTAAATTGACGTAGTTATATACCAAAGACATAATTATACGTGTTTATAAATTTTAGGCGTATCTCTCGGAGGAAATGCTCGTTTGCGGGGCCCACTACTGTTATTCAAAACTTTGTCCTTTATTTTATGAAGCATTTCTTATACGGGACGAAGGGACGCGTAATAAATTGTCTACAATGCTATTTAGAGCCAACGAGAAAACTTCTTATAGGCATCGCTTTGCATTACGCTTTAGATTAATTTAGCGTTCAGTTTAAAGGGCCCTGATCCCAAATTATGAAACTGCGCAAGAATGTTAAACTTTATTTTTGTCTTAGTTGCCATAAAATAACTAATTTGGAAATTTCATAGCCCTTTCCACATATATAATATATATAAATTATAACATGTTTTTAAAAACAAATCCAAATGTTTGCAAAATTCTAAACTAAAGGATAAAGAGGATTTTGTTATATCTTAAATGTAGTAAAAGAATTGCCAAACATGAAATGTCGAACACTTATTTGGTGATCTTCTTCATAGCATTAAATTGTGTTTCAAAAATATGAGAAATTTAATTAAAACACTTAAATTATACTTGGTAATTGACTGCCAATAAAACTATGCAGGTTCTCTAATGCGAATCTATTGAGATAAGGATACAGATTCGCAAACTAACATTAAGACGTTTAGCAATTCACTGTATGATATTATCCTATTTTCTAACGTATTTATATTATTTAATATTGATAAAAAGTTAATAATTATAATATCAGCATTAGATTAAATATGGTCTAAAAGATAAGTTCCTATATTAATGCTTATAAGATATTTTCCCAACAGATTATTTACGAGTAAAATTATAGTAAGCAAATTGTCTAAAGATAATGTCTATTAAAAATAGCAATCAGCATTTTTATTAATGTTATCACTTGAGTTATTGAAAGAGATAAGCACCGGGATATAGCATTGTACGCGTTAACCGAACTTTATCTTCTCAGGTGATTTGGATTTCAGGGACGGATTGAGGCACCACGTAACTCCTCCCGCCTAAGAAAAGACCTATGAGGGATTCTCATGCGTAGGTCTTTCGTCTTCTTCCATCGTCTTCTTTCTGGATATAAGTGGGTAAGGGTAGCTGAGTTTGTAATAACAGCGTACTCCAAAATATGTTATTATGCAAATAATAACAACAGAAATGAACATGATAATCCAGACCCATGGATAATGGTTGGTTTGATTCTCTTCGGGAAGAACAAGTTTGTTCTGGTTATTGACAATGGAGGTTATGTGCTTAATTTGTTGCAGGTCCATTGACTTAAGTTTTATTGAAATTGGATATTGCTGGAGGTCTGACATATTTAAGGTCCGAAGTTGGATGACTTTGGCTGGTAGAAGGGTAGTTTCAGTTGCATAAAACGCTTCAATGCCAATAGTTACATGGCATTTTTCTGGAATGAAAATGAGGTAGCTTCCAGGAAGTAGCTCACTATGTTTCTCATTCTGACACATTTCGGTGATATGCGTAGTGATAGGAGTGGTCAGCAAAACGTTTTGGGGTGTGATTTGATTGGTTGTTTGCGCATCAAACTGTACTGGTATAGTGCTACAGTTGGTGGCTCTGTTTGTGGTAACTATATTTACAACATAATCCTCATTAAGTTCTAGGTGGTTCTTGCAATAGTGGGTGTCTTCTATCTTCTCGTATGGTTCCTCTTCATATTGGTATGTCTTCATTTTTGCATTGAGGACTAGGTAGCGTTTAGGAGGTGGTATGATTCTATTTTGAATAGGAACTGGATATATAAAGAAATATTGAAATTGGACAGGGTCCAACAAAGGGTAGTGAATCAAGAAGATTATTCTCTCTTTGTTAAAGGTAAGTTGAATACCTAAGAACTTGTAAAAACTATGTAGATTTTTAAAGTTTACTAGCTGGTCTTTAGGGTAAAGGGATGACATTTGCTTTTTCGTTGACTTTAAAATGTTTAGCGAAAGAAAGGTTGGATGAACCTTGTTTACATAGGCAAACGTTATAGCATTTATAAGTTGATTTAAATAATTATTTAGGCTAACAAGAGAGTTTATTATTAAATTCAAAGCGTTTATTGCATTAATATTCTCTTGATATTTGGTAATAAGTTGCATTATTACTAGAACATTAGATCTTATTTGAAAAAGAGTATGATTGGTTTTTGTCATTAAATCTTGAGCAATGGATAATTGATCATTAATTTTTTCCCTAAGAAGGTGATAATTTTTATCTAAGTGATCCTTTCACCGTCTTCGTGATCAAGGATTCCAAATAACCATTTAGATACCGTACCTCCGATATTAATGAGACCGCGTTTTTTGTTAATATTAGGATTAATCACTTGCAATAAATGATCTATTTGATTCAATAATGACCAGGTTTGTTTAGTTAATTCATTGGACATGATGCCATCATTTTCATTTGTGGTAATAAAGGTGAGTTGAGATTTAAGGGTATTTGACAATTCAAAGAAGTCAGTAGTGTTAATAAAACTTACAAACGTATGTTTGCTTGATATTATTTTACAGCAAGATGGGATTGGTTAATTCTTGAATAGTTGCAGTTATATGTTGGTTATAGAGAAGGAATAATGAGAGAACTAGTGTAAACTTCATTCTGAAACAAAGAGAAGGAAGTGTTAATATATTTTGCGTCTCTTTATATTATGCTTGGAATATTTGGATGTTGATGTTTTAATTTTATTTTTTGTTTGTGCTACAGGGTTGACTTTCATATATTTCATTGCTAGCATGTCACGAGTTTCTTGTTTGTGATAAACTTCATCATCGGGGTTTAAAGATATGGAAGTTTTCCTTGATTCATTAGCTTTTTGTAAATCTTGGTCCTTTGTAGCATTAAATTTGGCATTTAGATTTGCATATTTCTCCTTCAGTTTTCTTTTATGATCTGTTACGTATTTTGAGACTATATCCTTTTCTCGAATATCAAAAGGATCTTTTGAATTAAAATGTCCAGTGACTATTTCAAATGGGGTGAAATTTGTTGATGAATGGATTGAATTATTGTAGTGCAACAACGCATATTTTACCAGATTACTTAATGACTCTTTAGCATTTTGTTGCATTTTGGTCATTATTTGTTTCAATAACGTAGCATGGAATCTTTCCACATAGCTATTAGAATTAGTATTTCTTCGTGTTGTAAAGTGAATCTAGATTTTATGCAGTTTGCAAAAATCCAAAAATGAATTATTGTTGAATTCAATTCCGTTGTCACAAACTATGACTTGGGGAAGTCCATAGTGAGATATAAATATCAATAGTCCATCTAATACATTGACAGTATTAACCCCAGGTATTGGATATGCTTGTGAAAATTTAGAAATGGTATCAATTACTGTCAAATATTTTTCTTTAGAGATGGATAGGAACTTTTCGAAATTCAAAGTTATTTGGGTTTCGTTCATATTTAGCTTTCTGACATATAGTACAATTATTTATGTAGTTGGCTACATCCTTGTCCAAGTTTGGCCAATAGTAGCATTCCTTTATAGAGTCAATAGTTGTTGTTATGACTCTATGTCCTGTTTTATACACGTGATGATAATTCATCTTATCTTCTTTGTCATTATCCGATATTACATCAGTCAGCCAAGTTGAGCATATTAATAATTTGGAGTTGATGCGGATAAGTTTTTCTTGTAAGTGTGTAACAAAGATCCTTTCATGTTCCTTAACGTGAAAGTATAGATGATAGGTTTTGTTATTGATTAAGTTAGCAATCAACTCTTCTAGATCTTCATCTGGATGACGTCTTCGAAGATTAATGAAATACCTTTGGTTACCGAATATTTTTTCTTGAATGCAAAGTGGTACAGAGGATTCCGAAATTTTTATAATCATTTGGTTTTTATGGTGGTTTAGTGGTGTCTCGGAATAGGGTAAAGACAATATAGGCATTTCGTCTGCTGAATGTATAGTTCACGTAGGTCTCTCTTTCTCCCATGAATTGTCTTATAACTTCGTCTGAATCTCTGGTTTCATTGAAAGGAAGTTACTCTCTTGATTGGTGATTGGATTTCTTGACAAAGCATTTGCAACTGTGTTTTCTTTTCCTTTGATATAATCAATTTCATCATCAAACTCTGAAAGGAGTAATTTCCATCTGACTAATTTGGCGTTGGGTTGTTGAAGGTATGGCAAGTAGTCCTTTTTCTGTCACTGAATAATTAATTTCACTTGGATTCAGTGTTCTACTAGCATAGCATATTGGTTTGCCCTCTTGGTTTAACACGGCACCATTTGCGTATTGACTAGCATCAGTTGTTAGCACAAATGTTTAGGAGAAATCAGGCCTCATCAAAACTGGGTCATTACACAAAATAGATTTGCATGTTTCAAACGCCTGTACAAATTCTTCTGAATGTTTCACTTTTTTTCCTTTTATTAAACAAACTGTTAATGGCTTTGTAATTTTTGCAAGATTATTAATACATTTCCTGTAGAATCCGATCATACCAAGGGGAAACTTTTCATTTGTTTATGAGTCTTTGGTATTGGAAATTCAAGTGTTGCATCAATTTCTCGTGGACTAGGCTCTATACCATCAGAAGTAAAACGATATGTCCCAAGAATTCTGTTTCTCGCCTTAGAAATTCGCTCTTGTCTAATTGTACCTTGAGGTTACGTGTGTTAAAAGCTTTAATCACTTTTTTGAGGTTCTGGATATGCTCATCTAAAGTTGTGGAGAATACGATTATGTCATCCATATAGACTAGAGAAATTTGATTAATATGTTCTTTTAACACTTCGTTTATCATCCGTTGAAAGGTAGCAGGTGCATTTTTCAATCCAAACGGCATTCGTAGGAATTCAAAATGACCATAATCTGTGGAAAAGGCTATTTTTCAATGCTGTCTTCATGCATTGTTATCTGATGAAATCCACTGGCTAAGTCCAGAGTTGTAAAATATTAAGCTCTGCCAAGTTTTTCTAATAGTTCATCAATATTTGGGATCGGATATCTATCTTGGATAGTTTTGTTATTTAATTTTCTATAGTCTATCACAATTCTCCACTTTTGAGTCCCAGATGCATCAAGATTCTTCGGAACAATCCATATTGGACTGGACCATGGACTAATACTATTCTGAATTATTCCATCTTCCAGCATTTTATTGATTTGTTCTTGATCTTCGTTCTTATGTATTTGTGGGAATCTATAAGACTTAGTGTACACTGGTTCTTCATCTTTGGTCCTAATAATGTGTTGCGTTTGAGTGGTAGTTGAAAGTGGTTGGTCAGGATATTGAAAGACTCTGTGGAATTCTTTGCACACTTTTAATAGTTTTGTTTTTTCTTCACTGTTCAGGTGGTCCATCCTTAGTAGCAGTGGACTAGGGTACATATAGTTATCTTGGAATTTTCCTTCAAACACATCAAACCCGTTTATAGGGTATGCTTTTAAGGGTTTCCTTAGATTGGCATAAGTTTCTTCACAACTTAAATTATGTATTTCCACTATTCCTTTGCCATTTTTGACACTTGTTACACCTTCTCGAATATAACAACGAGGATTTACTTCTGTCTTAGAAATATAATAATCACCATCAGTTTCAGCGTCTACTGAAATTAGTGTTTTCAATATTTCATAGTCACCAAGCGTTATATTATGACAGTCATAATCAGATGGTGAACACTCATATACTGGTATATTAATATTACCCCTTTCAAGGTATTCTCTTTGTAGATTCCAGTTGAAGCCTATATTTCGCAAATCACGAAAGCTGATAAGCCCATCGAAGAACCTATGGAAATCAAATAGGGTGAAAATTATTTTTTCAGATGAATGGAACTTCTTGAAAGCAGGGATGTGTGCTTCATATTTGGTGGTTTGTTGTCCACATGATGTTTTAAGAAGATTAGGCTTGATTATGATATGTTCCGGAAAATATTTTTCAGCTAACATAGGATTCAGTAGAGAAGTGTGGCTGCCAGAATCCAGAAGAAATTTGAGAGGTTTATCGAAACCTAGAATTTTGATATAAGGAAGTTTCCTGTTATTCATGTTGTTTAATTCTAAGTTTGATCCATATTGGAAGCTGTTAATGGAAAATTTTTCTGTGCCTGGTATGACATTTCCTCTTCAGTTGGTTCTTCTACCTCAGGTAGGTAATTCCCTAGATCAGCTTCTAAATTTTGAGTGTTATTCATGTGGAATTCATCCTCTTGAGTCGAACAGTGTGCGTTTTGTAAATCACTTTCACTATTGTTTAAATATTCTAATTGTGTATCATCCAAGTTTTTATAATACTCTGACTGTGTATCATTCATGTTATGCAATTCTTCAAATATAAGGTTAGGTCTAGGCTGGGATTGAAAATATTGTGGCCTATAGGCTTAAGTCGATTGAAAAGAAGTATTTGGTTTTTGGGCAGTCTGTCTCGTCACAACAGACATGGGGGTTGGCTTTGGTTGAATAGTTCCTTTAGGTTTCCATACATTAGTAGGTTGCTGTTTTCCAAAAACTTGTTGATTTGAAAAATATCTGGAATCCATTTGATTAAGCGTATTATTATTAATTTGTTGAAGAGCTTTCCAAAAAGGCACTACACTTTAACGTCTTGTACAGGAAATCCTACCGACTGCGCCAATTACGTTGTTGATTAAATTGTGTTTCCAAAAATATGAGAAACTTAATTAAAACACTTAAATTATACTTGGTAATAGACTGCCAATAAAACTATGGAGGTTCTCTAATGCGAATCTATTGACACAAGGATACAGATTCGCAAACTAACATTAAGACGTTTAGCAATTCACTGTATGATATTATCCTATTTTCTAACGTATTTATATTATTTAATATTGATAAAAAGTTAATAATTTTAATATCAGCATTAGATTAACCATGGTCTAAAAGATAAGTTCCTATATTAATGCTTATAAGATATTTTCCCAACAGATTATTTACAAGTAAAATTATAGTAAACAAATTGTCTAAAGATAATGTCTATTAAAAATAGGAATCAGCATTTTTATTAATGTTATCACTTGAGTCATTGAAAGAAATAAGCACCGGGAACGAAACTTTATCTTCTCAGGTGACTTGGATTCCAGGGACAGATTGAGGCACCACGTAACTCAGCTCCTAAGACACTCGATGGCATCGCCGCCACATGTCTTCAACAGTAGCCTTGGAAATCATCAAGATCCTATTCAAGCAGATTTAGTTGATATGAAAATTCTAAACTAAATGATTATAATTTTCGTTATAAAGAAAATTTGGTATATTTTAAATTTAATAAAAAAATCACAATCTACCCAAGGTCTAAAAATTTTTCAATCACTAGCCAAGTTGTATCAGGAATGTAAAATAATTGTGACTAATTTTAAAGAACAGAGGAATAATTACTTAACAATTAAGAATTCTTACCATGTGAGTGATATTTTTGAAAATAGTGCTTAGTAGTGTTTACTAATATGTGCTTATTACAGCTTGTATTGATAATAATTGCATCATTTTTTCTGACGAAATCGATGGATCTGCCAGTAAAATAGTCCATGTTGCTATGAATCTCGTTGTGTCACCTTACCAGAAGTACTTATAATATAGAAACATCGAATATTCCTTTTATAAAATGCTTCAGGTCCTTTTTTTGCCTGTGATGCAACCGGAATGAAACATTGATTGGTCAATTCCTACGCGGCAATATATGGCTATGTGTTTTTAAACAAAAATTGTTTACAAGTTAAACTGTCGGGACGCGCAAAATAAACAATGCGTGTGAATATAAACCACAACTAATAAATGAATTGGTCAACCGCAAAACGGTAGAAGAGTAAAACAAAATTGTGACATTTTATTTATTTTTAGTTCTTCGTAATTTATGAATATGATGAATTTAAATTAACTTATAATAAAAGAGGATCAAACTTAAGAACAGAATCCTTAAAATACATTTACATTTTGAATATAAAATTATGCAATAGATTAAAATTGGTATTTTAAAAATTATAGTTTGTGAAGTTACGTAAATAGTATATTACTTATTGAAAATGATGTTTATCAAAATTTAAAATTTTGTATTAATGAACATACATTTGGAAGTCATGATATTAAATGTTTTATTTCTGCTTTTACAGACATTTATTTTGCTAAGCTTGTAAAGGGTCATCACCTCTCCATATAATTTATTTTCAAATGATTGGCTTATAGGTTGTTAGATAAAAGATTAATTGGAAAATTAAAAAACAGGATTAGGACGTATCGTATAAAAGCATTACCTTCTACAGTCCTACTGAAAGGCCTACTGGCTAATATTAAAATTGAAGTAACGTCGCAACATCTAGTCAAATGCTTTTGCCATAAGAATACCATTGAATGGGAGCTCAGTAAAAGTATTGATTATTTTATCGCGCGTACTTCCGTATTTAACGTTGATTACCACATCACCCTGGACCACTTTGATGTATTACGTATAAAACGATTAGTTTGAGAATTTGACAATAATGGCTGCTCTAATTAATATAATTTTCTTGCATTTTTCTGAAATCGAAACTATTTATGTGCTTTTAATTGCGTGGAACTTGTACCTGATATTTCGGTGTATATTTAGGTATACAATTTGTATTGTCAGAGGTATTTTTAAATACATAAAACCATATATTTCGAAGTTAAAGACCTGTTGCTTTTGTACAATACCTTAATGTGTGCCGCTCGGCCAGCTTGTTTACACCCAATACCCGCTTGTTATGTTTTTCTCTCGATTTCGGCTAGTTTTTTGGTAAGTGATACTTAGTGTAATTATGCCTCAAAAAAGCTGTAATGGAAATTATAAAAATGACCCTAAAGTTCATGCTTAAGCTTTAAGTCATACCTACCTTTCATGGGCTGCTTGAAATTGGCAAATACTGTTTTAATGAACTTGATATGAATTATGTTCTCTTATGGACATAGTTTCAGCAACTTATATTATATTTAAAAAAATTATGTGCCTCACCAGGTGAGGTAATTTGTGAGGCGCTTCGGTTTCTTCTCCATACAATGCTATTGGACGGTTAAATTTAACCATTAGTTACGCCATCCAATGGTTGATTCTCGGGCGCCACCGCATTTGGATTATAGTGGTAAAGGGCCCACTTTGCACCGAACAGCTTTTATACAGTGGAGAAACGGCTAACCAGGGGTCTATTGCGCATATCTGTGCTGGTTGCCGGCTGCCTGTAGAAGTTCACTTAATACTAGTAGGATAGCAATCAAAAAGAAAACAAACAATTTCGCGCTATTGCCAACTTGAAATATAAATCATGGTTTATTCAAAGCCCTGAGGAAACCTATGCTAACCTAGCGCTGCAACGAAAGAGTTATATGAGTATTATCATGAATACCCTTATGCTAATCCAACCTATCCAAACTGATGCTAACCTAAAGTGTTACCCATATACGACTTATACTAACCTAAAACCTCGACTAAAGAATAAAGAAATAAAGTTTTGCCAGAGGGGGGGGGGGGGGTATGGTATGCGAAACGTAACGGTAAGTATCGCGGCGTTCTACTGGTACCGCGAAAGAACTAAGGAAAATTGTAATCCGGCTTTTCGCGACGGAATATCTTATAGAACTAGCTTTAGAGTATTTAAATTAGATTTTACGAAAAAGAATTATGTTAATAACTCGTAAAATAAGAAAGTTAACCCGGAGTGCATACCATGCCCCTAAAAATATAGTAACTTCGTTGCAACCTTTATAAGCACACAACTGAAGTGAAACTTCTGAACGAGATACTTAGGAATTGAGTTTTTATTTTTTTTAAGATTTTTTTTTCTCAACTTTTGTCTCCGATTTCGACTTTGTTAATTTTTTTTTTCAATCTGTGTATCTTTTTTTATTAATTTTTTCTTCTCGTCATTTTAAAATACTTTTATTAACTTTCCGAACAATTGTGTAGGTTTTTTATGAATCTTTTTTTCTTATTTCGTTTTATAATACTTGTATTAACTTTCCGAACAATTTTTTCCATTTTTTATTATTTCTTTTTTTCTTATTTCATTTTATAACACTTTTATTAACTTTCCGAACAATCTCTTACGTTTTTTTTTATTTTTTTTTTCTTATTTCGTTTTAGAATACTTTTATTAACTTTCCGAATATTTTTTACGGTTTTCCAATGTTTTCTTTTTTTTTTTCAAAAAAAATCTTTTTTTTCATAATGCCTCGTTTTTCTTCTAATTTTTATCATCCCCGACCTCGTAGCTGAACTCCTTCGCTTTTTTTACCAAAAACCGCGTTTCTCTACCTTTTTATTTATCATTTTTTTTCTTATATCGGTTTATAATACTTTTATTAACTTTCCGAAAAAAAACTTCCATTTTTTATTATTATTAATTTTTTTTTGCTTATTTGCTTTTATAATACTTTTATTAACTTTTCGAACAATCTTTAACTTTTTTTTAATTTTTTTTTCCTTATTCCGTTTTATAACTCAATTTTTCCCATTTGTACCAAAAAAAATTTTCATAATGTCTTTTTTCTTAAAATTTTTATCATCCTAGACCTTGTCGCTGAACTCTTTTGCCTTTTTTTTGCCGAATACCACGTTTCTCTAACTTTTTTTTATTATTATTTTTTTCTTATATAGGTTTATAACACTTTTATTAACTTTCCAAACAATATTTTACGTTTTTTTATGAATCTTTTTTTTTATTTCGTTTATAATTCCGAAAAAAAATTCCATTTTTTATTATTATTAATTTTTTTTTTCATATTTGCTTTTATAATACTTTTATTAACTCTTCGAACAATCTTTAACGTTTATTTTGAATTATTTTTCCTTATTTGGTTTTATCACTTTTTTCAATTTTTCCCATTTGTACAAAAAAAAAATTCATAATGTCTTTTTTCTTCAAATTTTTGTCATCCCCGACCTCGTCGCTAAACTCTGTTGCCTTTTTTCGCCGAACACCACGTTTCTCTAACTTTTTTTTATTATTTTTTTTTCTTATATCGGTTTATAACTTTTATCAACTTTCCAAACAATATTTTACGTTTTTTATGTGTTTTTTTTTATTTCGTTTACAATTCCGAAAGAAAATTTCCATTTTTTATTATTATTATTATTATTTTCTTATTTGCTTTTATAATACTTTTATTAACTTTTTGAACAATCTTTAACGTTTATTTTTAATTATTTTTTCTTATTTGGTTTTATAACTCTTTCAATTTTTCCCATTTGTATCAGAAAAAAAAATTTCATAATACCTATTTTTCTTCCAATTTTTATCATCTCCGACCTCGTAGCTAAACTCTTTCGCTTTTTTTCACCGGAAACCGCGTTTCTCTAACTTTTTTTGATTAATTCTTTTTCTTATATCGGTTTATAATACTTTTATTAACTTTCTAAACAATTTTTCACGTTTTTTTATCTCTTTTTTTTATTTCGCTTATAATTCCGAAAAAAAAATCCATTTTTTATTATTATTATTATTATTTTTCTTATTTGCTTTTATAATACTTTTATTAACTTTTCGAACAATCTTTAACGTTTATTTTTAATTATTTTTCCTTATTTGGTTTTATAACTTTTTTCAAATTTTCCCGTTTGTACCAAAAAAAAATTTCATAATGCCTATTTTCTTCCAATTTTTATCATCCCTGACCTCGCCTTTTTTCGCCGGAAACCGCGTTTCTCTAACTTTTTTTATTATTTTTTTTCTTATATCGGTTTATAATTCTTTTATTAACTTTCTAAACAATTTTTTACGTTTTTTTATGAATCTTTTTTTTTTAATTTCGTTATAATACTTTTATTAACCTTCCGAAAAAAAAAATCCATTTTTTATTAAGTATTAATTTTTTTTTCTTATTTGGTTTTATAATACTTATATTAACTTTTCGAACAATCTTTAACGTATTTTTTTTTAGTTTTCTTCTTCCTTATTTGGTTTTATAATACTTTTTATTAACTTTCCGAAAATTTTTTACGGTTTTTCAACTTTTTCTCATTTTTAACAAAAATTTTTTTTTATTATGCCTTTTTTCTTTCAATTTTTGTCATCCCCGACCTCGTAGCTAAGCTCCTTCGCCTTTTTTTCGCCGAAAACCGCGTTTCTCTAACTTTTTTTCTATTTATTTTTCTCCTTATTTGGTTTTATAATACTTTTTATTAACTTTCCGAACATTTTTTTTACGGTTTTTCAATTTTTTCCCGTTTTTTGAAAAAAAAATTCATGATGCCTTGTTTCTTCCAATTTTTACCATCCTCGACCCCGTAGCTGAACTCCTTCCCCATTTTTTCCTCGAAAAATGCGTTTCTCTAATTTTTTTTATTATTATTTTCTTATTTTGTTTTATAATATATTTATTAACTCTCCGAACAGTTTTTCTTCCATTTTTTCCACACTTTTTGGGTATCCTGGGGGGAGGAGGGTGTAATTCCCCTCTCCCGTTGCAGAGATATCGGCAAAAACAATATTTTTTTCAAAATCCCTCCTGATATTAGAGCCCCCATCCCCCCATATGGTCAAAGGTAGCCTCCCTATGAGGCGCACCTACCATAGAAATTTCGACCCTGTAGCTCTTCCCGTTCTCCTGAAATCAATTTTTGTTTTCTCCCCCCTCTCCTGGCCGAACAGAGTGGGGGGAGGGTACGGGATCCAGTTTTCGTCCAGGATCCTCATTTTACCCCTACTACATGTCCTAAAAATTTCAACTTTCTAACTATACTGGAACATGCTTTATTAATCAAAGGGGCGTTTCACTTTGATAACCGTTTCAACTTTGATAAGCGTTTCACTTTGATAAGCGTTTCATTTTTTCTGAATTTACCCTCGCTAAATAAGTTTTCCTCAAAAAACAAATTTTTAATATATTTTCCAGATTTTTACATCTATTTAATAGTGAGACTTTAAAAGAAATTGCACCTTTAAATATACGCCTGTATATAACGTTTGCCTAGATATGATGACGTCACGCGCTAGCTGTCAGGCCTTTCTGTAGGAGGTAATGATAAAGAAGTGAAGAGTAGTGACTGTGTGCATGTACGAATCATACTAAGTGAAACACACTTTGTATTCCATGCAAAATTTTGCTTGGAATATAAAGTGTGTTTCATTTAGAATGATAAAACACGTTCCAATACGTATACATTTTCGTTTATTTTCGCATAAACTTGTTCTGAAGTTACAGTATAAATCGTAGTTTATATTTTCTTTATTATTATTAGTTTTCTTTATACTTACATGTGAACAACGCTAATGAATTCTATTAATACAGTTCTTTATTTTCAGATTGGTGATGCAAAGACCAACCGATTTTCTAGAGCACAATACAAAAAAGGAAATTATACAAAGAATAAGATAAAAAAAATTAAGCGGATCTCTCCAAAAATTTCTAAAAATTTAAATAGTTCATCAGCATCCGGCTCACCCAATGGCATTATTTCACAATCTTTAATATTTAATACAATTTTAGGGGCGGTTTTTATATCTGTAACGATTTAATATGCCGGAAGGGCTATCGTATTTTGATTCTATTTCATTTCACCTGCATTAAAATTCACTGGAAACAATGCAACTATGACTAAAATAATAACAAGAAGTAATATTTATCATCCAGCAATTTAGCTGATCCTGCTCAGATTTCCAAAACGAATATAGGGGCACTAAATTTTCCCCAAACGGTCAATTAAAGTACTTAACCTCGGAATTTATGTCTTTTTTAACAACTAGGTATCCTTGCGACTTTTCGTGATAAATTAGCATTGAATTTATGCATACACGAGCTTCTCGAGTCTAACTATGTGTCATGAGATACACACATTTTGCCGCCTGTATCTAGAACTTAATCATAATTAGTGTTAGTGTCGCGACGAAAGTCAAATAAAACAATTAAGTAACTAACGTAAACAAAATAATAGGAGGAAAACGATATAGGTATTTATTTTTACGATTTATTAGACTTATACTTAATTAAGAATATCATCTTGGGAAAGAATAAGAAAATTAATAGGCAAACCCGGTGATTTCCGATCCAATAATACGCAAAAATAAGTGAATCAAGGTAATATTCAGAATAATTTTTCAATCATGAAGTGAGCTTTACTGCCTATAATGATAAATGTAAAATTATCTGATTTCAATTGAGAAAGTAGGTAGGTACCTTAAGGAAATGCTTAGCATTAATTATTGTAATTAGAATAAATATATATGCGTTGGGTACTTTTCTATGCAAAAAAAATGAGCAGCTCAGAACGTTGTTTAAATATCAATTTTCTGTTGCGATATGACGTCATGTTCATCATATCGAATGTTTGTTTGCGTAATATCGATATCAGGATTCATCTCTAAAAGGAGATGGTGTTTGTGCCGCGCGCCATCTATCATATTTTCAATGAGACACCATATAGTTTGCAGAAATCTAATTTACATCGAAATAAGTTATTTTTCTTAGACAAGGAAAGAAGAGGACAGATAACGTGGGAAAAAGCCTGGTACCAGCTGCCACATAAATTCCTGGGTAACTTCAATAAATTAATTGAAATTATAAGTAATAAATAATAATTAATATGTTAAAGTAATTTTCAGTCGTAAAATAATATAGTCATTTTATAGGTAGGGTATGAAAAATATATCTATTACCTACGCCTCTGTTGAAGAAGATTTATGGCTTTATTGATTATTTAATGACTGAAAATATCCAAGATCGGGTATCAATTACTCTCGATAATTAAATAAACATCCCTACCATGATATACTCAGAGGTAACACAATGTGTCCATTATGCATTATTATTAAAACAAGAAATATGCAAATAAACTACAAGGTCAGCAGACAATAATTACCTGTGAAATGAAATTCCAGACTCCTTCTTCTCACTTCGACTCTTGCAACCATATGTCGAACAATTACCATTATGAATCTTAGTTTTTACTTCTCTTTGTTTGAAAACTCACAAAATAACTGTAAAATAGTGTTTGCCACATAAATAATGGCCGCCGCTCTGCAAAGGCTCCAATTTCAGTACATTGGCTAAATGTCATGCGCGGTATCCTTACTCTTACCTACTCTAAGCTAGTAACCATGATACAATAACAGGGGAAGGTAAGGTATTGCGCATACGACCCCACATCCGTCAATTGGTGTGACGTACTAAAGAGAGTAAGTATGGCGTCTTATTGTATTCTTTGCTATTGGGTCTAGTGTGTTTCTTGCGGTTTTTTTAAACTAGTTTTCGGTTTTTGCGTTGATTGTATCAGATTTAGATGTTGTCTGGTCTGTATTATAACTTTTTTACAGTGTTAAGTGGTAAAATTGTTATATTTTACTGAGTAAACAAGTGAAAATGTGGCAATTAAAAATGCGTTGTACTGTGCATGGTTGTAAAAATGATAGCCAAGCCAAGAACTTTGATAAAACTATTAGATTTTTTTACATTCCTTAAAGGTATTGTGGGTAAACGCTTGTAGTCGTGAGGATAGTTTTAATCCTAAAACGTCTTGAATGTGCTCAAAGCCTTTCAAAGACGACGACTTTGAAAGAAATATGAATTTTTGAATTATGAGTAAAAAAAAACCTAAACTAAAAGAGCAAAAACGACAAAAGAAAATCACCAACTGGAAAGAAATATTATACAAAATTTATTGAATCTCGCCCTAAAAATAGACTGAGAGGATAAAATAACAAAGTCAGGAACAGTGCACTTCAAAAAAAGGAAGTTTGTCAAAATAACAAAATAATAATTTTAATAAAAATCAATTATTTCCTAACCTATAAGTTTTAAATCAAAAGCTTAACATTATACATGGATCAAGTAGATATAATGTGTATTTGTGTAATTGTAATGTTTATTTTTCTTATAACCAAACGTGACATTTTTGATACCTGTTTTAGGTTTCATTTATTAAAAATTATAAGCTTTTATTCCTTATAAATTCATCACTGAGAGTGACGTTCTGTGAACTGCTAAATGTACTAATGTCAATAAAATAATCTGTTTGCAAACTCTTACCACAATCAGCTAAAGCGAAAAAATCCATATCCTACAAACACCTTCAAAATTACTTTTAATTAATCATCTATTCCATTTACTAGATTTTCTATCAAAATAAAACAAACTATTCAGTTAAATCTAAAATTTGTGTATATAAAAAGGAATAACTCTCTTTGTGACGTCATTACGCAGAGAGAACCGACTTTGAAACCGCTTAGTATCTTACCTTCCCGTTATACTATCATGGCTAGTAACACATAAGCATCTGCATGCACCGGAATGGATTTCATCCTTCATTGACATATTGCAGATTGCTTTTCTCACGCAAGGCTTCTAATTTTTGGTCAATTGCTTCCAGAGCTTGGTGGTCTAGTGGTTAGATGGCTGTGCTTGCGAATCTTGTGATATGACGGCGCGAGTTCAGTTCCCGTCAGTGCCGACAGATGTTTTTATTTTTTTTAAGGTTATGTTCATTCTTTTTTTTAATTTGGGTTAGAATTGGGTTAGTTTTGTTCGATTGTAATCATGAGCTGCGCTCTTTAAATGGCAAAAGTGTTCCAGCATTCTGCTTGATCATAAGCTCCTAGATGGCGCAAGTATAAGTGGAAACTCCAATCTGAGGAGAAGGTGATGAGAAATGTCATTGAGTCGACGTTGATCGTTATCTTAGACAAGATCGTTATATTCATAATATTTATCTATGATTGTAATAATATGGAACACTATTTCATGCGTGAACAGATGTTTTTATTTCTTTAAGGTTATGTTTATTCCTTCTTTAAATTTGAGTTAATTTGGGTTAGTTTTGTTTGATTGTAATAATGTGGAACACTGTTTCATGCGTGAAATGAAAGAATAGGCAAAGGTTTCATAGGAATCTGCCACAGGCCGTTTTGACTAGCGTATATCGATGCGTAAATAGCTCTAGAACTTGTCATCATTCATATGGCTTCGAGCGCATTCGTGGTTAATAGCGAAAAACCCTCGTAGATATTCTGGCGGGCTTCGCTTCGACGATCTGTAGATCGAAAAATTAAAATAAAGTTCGCGTTGCTAAGCAATTCGCTTTCGAACCAATTGAATTTGGCGCGTGAAAATAAAGTCGGTGGCCTTTTAGTGTGTTTGGCTTTCGTAGCACATACTGTTTTGGATTGGTTAGCGCGCAATTGCCTCTGAATAATTGGGAAATTCTATTAATTGGAGTGGCTTAATGACAACGCCCTTTTACCTACTCTGAGTAGTTTTTTTTTTGGTCCATGCCTACATCGAAATCCCAGGTTTCCGTTGTCCAATTCCTTTGGATGAGTTATTGAGAGGAACATGTGACTTGCCATGCCGTGCATTCATTGGTGGAGCGAGTTTTTCGAGGTGGGAATTTTCGCGTGGCCTACTGCTTTTAGAGTTTCCGATCTCTTAGCGTGACTCTTTACGTCGAACTTGTGAGTCAAGCAGTCATTTTGGACACCGATTGGAATCAATTTTTGATTTTACCTATTAATGGGATTTTTCCAACCGGGTCATTCTTAACAGTTTCAGTCTTTAGTTGTGCCTTATCTTTTCTTAAGTGTTGGTGTCTGAACCTGCCCTTTGTAGGATTTGAATGCTGCTTTAGCAAGATGAGTTGAGTTTTTTGTGCATTTTTTTGTCATCATTTCAACATTGTGACGCACGTGGGCGGAGTTTTGATTCCCTTTTTAATCTCTTACAGAGGCCCAGTTGCCCAACTGTAAAGCTATCTAGCGATAGGCAACTGGCTACCCCTACACAAGTAAATTATTGTTTTTTTTTAATTCTGATCTCTTTCTTTCCTTGATGGTTGGTTTTGATTACCGGGGTATAATGCTCGTTAATTAAGAGTTACGTGGGGAACCTTGTATAGTAAGTATCTGTTTTTTTATTAGTTGAGCTCATAATTGAAACGTCCTTGATTTACTTTTGATTAATATTCGAGTACTTGTTTATCACTTACTTTAGTTATTTTTGATTAATACTTGAGTTTTTCGGTTAATTTGGGTTAGTTTGGGTTAGTTAGTTAGAGCGTAATAAATCATATGATATAAATGCGTGAAGTGCCGCAATATAGCAATATGTCAATGGAGGATGAAATCCATTCCGGTGTACCCAGACTCTTGTTAGTAACACTGTCTGAACCTTAGATTAGGTAAGAGTAAGGATACCGCGCATGACATTAAGCCAATGTACTGAAATTGAAGCCTTTTTAGAGCGGCGGCCATTATTTATGTGGCAAACACATCTATTGTTGTGGCGGTGCTATTTTGCAGTTATTTTGTGAGTTTTTGAACAAAGAGAAATAAAAACTAAGATTCATAATGGTACATTGTTCGGCATATGGTTGCAAGAGTCGAAGTGAGAAGAAGAAGCCTGGACTTTCATTTCACAAGTAATTATTGTCTGCTGACCTTGTATCTTATTTTAATAATAATGCGTAATGTACACATTGTGTTACCTCTGCGTATATCATGGTAGGGATGTTTATTTAATTATCGATAGTAATTTGATACCCGATCTTGGATATTTTCAGTCATCAAATAATCAATAAAGCCATAAATCTTCTTCAAGAAGAGTCATTCAACAGAGGCGTAGGTAATATATTTTCATCCTCTACTTATAAAATGGTTGTATTATTTTATGACTGAAATTTACTTTAACTTATTAATTATTATTTATTACTTATAATTTCAATTAATTTTTTGAAGTTACCCAATAATTTATGTGGTAGGTGGTAACAGGCTTTTTCCCATGTTATCTGTCACCTTCTTTCCTTGTCTAAGGTATTTGTGCAGCGCTCCATCTGTCATATTTTGAATGTAGTTTGCAGACACCTAATTTGCATTTTAAGATCCTTTACAGGCGTAGCCGATTATATTAAAATCGGCCTCTCCTATTGGTCGATCCATCTCGTATTACAATATGTCTTCGTGATGCAATCAATTTCTCGCAATAGCTCTCGTGGTGTAGAAGTTTAGATCGTTGGGTCTCATCTGGAAAACACGGGTTCGAACCTCGTTGCTTTTTTTTAATTTTTTTTTAAAGATTAAGTTTCTAAACAGCTTTTTTTTTCTTGATTTTGGGCATGTCTTGGGTTAGCACCTGGTTAGTTTCCTTTTCTTGAGCCCCCGTAGCGAGCGAAGCGGGCGGAGGGCCATGCGAATCCACCAATAGGAGAGGCCGATTTTAATATAGTCGGCTACGCCTGTCAAGGATCTTAAAACGCACCTAATTTACATCGAAATAAATTATTAAACAGTGGATTCACTTTATTTATCATCCCGTTTGAACGTCCTTGTCCTACTCATTGGTTAACTTACTATTCTCCTTTTCCTTATACAATGGTCAAAGTTACGTTTTCTTACGGTTCTATATTTAGTATAGTTCAGTGTTGATACGTATGATAATTTTGTTAAACGATAATTACCTATCAATCTGCGATAATCTAGCATTCATTAAGGGTAAGTATTTAGAAAATGCCTTAAATCTAAAAGTTTCAAAATTTACCATCAAACAATCACTCAAAAAGTGATGATGATCAACATAATTGTTGCCACACTTATTACTTATTATTGGTTGGCATTTAATATGACGTCATAGGCAAATGTACCATAACTTTCGACCCAGAACGAAAGTTTTTCGATACGTGTAGCCAGTGCTGCCAAACGTGTCACAAAAAATTACTTGCAAGTTTACTGTTCATTACTGGCAAAATGCATTTTAAGAAAATAAATACCATATTTTTCCTAATTTTGAGAAGGCTATCAAGTCACGTTCTTTTAACTCAGAACAAGGATATCCTTGATCAGTAGTGATCACTGAGTATATTGGCATCCTTTTCTGTGACATGCTATTGAAATATTTCAGACATACACTCAGAGACCAGGGTACCAATGGAATATGGAATACGCTATTGTAGTATAGAGCTGGTAGATCGACATTTTAAAATCGATTTTAATTATTTTTACCAATTTGCACATACATACTGAAACTGAAAAGAAAAAGAGAGTATAAAGATGATTTTATTTTAGAGATGGGGCATCTAATCGAGTTTCGTAGGTGCTTGCACCGTCGACTATAGCAAATTAGTAAATTCTAATTTTGTTGATTTTTTCTATAATTTAATTTTTGACTTTAATATATAAACATAAATATATATTTTTTAATTGATGCCTATCAATTCCTAGCATGATAACTTTCGTGGCAAAATTATTGGCATGACTAGTCATTCCTGACAAATGCCAGTAATTACTGACAAATTGGCAGCACTGCGTGTAGCATAAACGCAAGTTGAAGATATGGCAATACTGGTACAGTCGTGCTAGGCCTTAGATTAGGTAAAAGTACGGATACCGCGCATGACATTAAGCCAATGTACTGAAATTGGAGCCTTTTCAGAGCGGCGGCCATTATTTATGTGGCAAACACATCTATTGTTGTGCCGGTGCTATTTTACAGTTATTTTGTGAGTTTTTGAACAAAGAGAGATAAAAACTAAGATTCATAATGATAAATTGTTCGGCAAATGGTTGCAAGAGTCGAAGTGAGAAGGAGGCTGGAATTTCATTTCACAGGTAATTATTGTCTGTTGCCTTGCAGTTTATTTTCATATTTCTTGTTTTAATAATAATGCATAATGTACACATTGTGTTACCTCTGAGTATATCATAGTAGGGATGTTTATTTAATTATCGAGAGTAATTTGATACCCGATCTTGGATATTTTCAGTGATCAAATAATTAATAAAGCCATAAATCCTCTTCAAGGAGAGTCATTCAACAGAGGCGTAGGTAATATATCTTTCACACTCTACCTATAAAATGGCTATATTATTTTATGACTTTAACTTTTAATTATTATTTATTACTTATAATTTCAATTAATTTATTGAAGTTACCCAGTAATTTATGTGACAGCTGGTAACAGGCTTTTTCCCATGTTATCTGTCCTCTTCTTTCCTTGTCTAAGGTCTGAACCTTGAATCATTGATCAAGTTTACTTAGTCGATGGTCGAGGACGTACCTAAACGTAATTCTGCTTTTATTTTGTCATTTTCTGAATTCCGATTGTCACAAAAACCCACAGAACTTAGGTTTTTGCAATACTCAACATCTTCCAATGTGAATGAGAGATATTATTGTACATCCAAATTTGTCATCCATGACAAAATTCAGCTAAGCTTAGTTTAGTTAGGTACTTTTGTTACGTGCAACCATATTTACTACCTATTACAAAGTCTCCTTCAAGTGTGCCTCAAACTTAAGATAACATCTTACAGGTTGAAGTCATCGATGATCTTGCAGCATCTTAGTATTCTGAAGCTACGTAATACTAAACGCAACATTTGAAAGTCGTATTATAATCAGAAGATAATGCGATACTGCAACTCAATCTATCAAAAGCAGCTCCATATCTTAACATTCTTCGCCATTTTATACCACTGGTTGAAAATCAAAAATATCCTACATATTGATACCTATATAGGTATTTTTAATCTGGAAAGGGCGCTAACAACGACTTCAAGAAATATAAATAAAAATACACGACGCGACGTATCCAACGAACTAGGAAAAGGCGTAGAGAAAGCAAAATTGCAGCTTTACGTCCTTCCCAGCCTTTTATTCTTGTGTGACACACGATACACAAGCAGTTCTTTTATAACTTAATCCTTATTTATCGTTGATATAAGACTTCGTACCGTGCTAGGATTTTTAATATATGATTCTTAAGTGAATACACAGTGTGGGTTTTCTTGATAGTATATACCTATTATATATTAAAATAGTCAGTAATGAAGGATATTTAGACCAATTTTGTATAATGTAGGACCAACATTCATTAGTTTTAAGGTGGATTTATGCAAATTTCATTGAATATTAGTACAGGACTAGAATATTAATAATAAAATAAGAAAATATAAGATTTAGTATTAATTAGATAATAAGATTCAAACTCCAATTTGTAAATATTTATGTATGTTTACAAAAAGAAGAAATTGCATTGTAATACCATCACAAATCAGAACCAGAACTACGAAGGTCACGATACCACTCACAGACCACCGATCTCCATCACAGACCAACCACCAATACCGTACTAGTATCGACACTTTTTTCTCGATACTTGTACTGCCCGCGATATCGATACTTGAACCTCTATAACGTAAAATCCTCACCTTTTGACAGCAGGCATGATTTATTTACTGCGTTCGCTTATGCGATAATTTGACAGTTGACTCCAATTACTCGGTTGCGTTCTCTTATTATCCAGGGCGTTCCGTTTTTATCTCTCGAGCATTCGGAAGTCGGAGCCTAATAATCGAGCAATGTTTGCGATTTAGCTGCTTATTTTTATTGTAAGCTATTTCTTTATAGAAAGAATGCATGGCACAAAAATTGCAATTGTCACGTTGACTTAGACATAATGACAATAATTGACAATGATAAGCCGTTCGATTCATTTAGAGATAGTCGTAGCACGGCACCTAATGAGCGTTCAGTTAACCCATGTCTTTGCGGTGCAATGAATTGTCTAGAAGTGCTCTGGTGGTTCAGTGGTTAGATGCTGGATCTGTGATACGGAGGTTCGGAATTCGATTCTCGTCGGTTTTTATTAAATTTTAAGGTTATGTTTGTAAATATTTTTTTTCTTTATTTTGGGTTAGTGTTGGTTAAGTTTTGTTGGTTGGGCCCCTGTAGCGAGCGAAGCGAGCGGAATGTTATGCGTGAAGTGAAATAATAGGCAACGTTTCATTGTGCTCATTAGGTGCCGTGCTACGGCTAGCCCCAAGTGTTCGATTCCAATCGCTCCTTCAGGATGGTAAAACGAACGCAGCTATTATTTTAATAATAAACATATACATAATATGCAATGTGCCCCAGGATAAGTGGCCCAAGAGGATAAACTGACCAAACGTTTTCGAAATTAAATATTTCGTTCCAATCAGTAGTTAAATTTGTTGCAACAGAAACCTCCCTTATTTCGTTATTTGACACCTCAAAATGGCGTTTTTGTCCCATTTTTGCGATTGGACTGTAAATATATATTATCCCTCTCTCTTTCTTGCTCTAAGGTTCACGATTTGTTCTCCCTTTTTTTAAATGTTGTTAATTCAACTAAGCTTGAAGTCGTGTAAAGTAATTTTAACAGACAGCGGATAGCGATATTTCAGTTGGTAGTGCACCAGTGAATGCATGCGATTTAAAGACCTGCAATTGGCAAGTATATGGCTCTCCGCTCGCTTCGCTCGCTCCGGGGCTCAAGAAAAGGAAACTAACTAAGTGCGCCATACCCAAGAAAAACCCAAAAATCAAGAAAAACTGTTTACTAAAAAAAAAAAGAAAACCGACGGAATTTTAATCCGGGTCGCCAAAGTGAAGGCCAACCATGCAGACCTGTAGACCATTTGCTGACTTACAAACAACTGAATGCATCGCGAAGACATGCGTTACCTCACGTAGCCTAGCCAATCACGCGCCTCTCATTCACAAGTGCAATACGAACTGAAATCTCGCCAGCGGATACTATCAATTTGACACTTTTGACAGCATATTTGTTTTGAGATTTTGACTTGACATATGTGGATGACCCGAGTATTTAATTGAGGAGCGGCTAAATCTAGTTAAAGCGGCTAATTGTAGCTCTTGATCTAAGAATATTGTCAAACTTATGCATTCGCGCCATGTCTTCGCGATGCACTCAGTTTGTCGCTATAGCCCTTGTAGTCGAGGGGTGCGACTACGGATCCTGGGGCTACACTTATGGCGGCGTCCCACGTGCGTAAAACGCGTAAAAGCCAAGTACGCAAATTTTAGCAGCACATCACCCATATGAACGCAAAACTTCTCAGCTGATTTTGGAAACTGACCGTAGTGACAGTTTGCAACGACAGATTATTCCGAATAATCTGATTTTGTTTACAAACAATATGTTAATGTAACAGCCTTGTGTTTACGGATTTTGATGTTAATGTAGTACCATTGTCTGTATAAACAATGTCTGTACCCCGACCTATTATGTAGCCTTGAAAAAAAGACTATGAAGAAACTCATTATATCAGTTCATAGGTACATTACCTCCTACGTTGTAGGAAGTAATGGTTCATACCATAACAAATTCTGAACATGGAATTAAGTAAATAATATATTTTGTGACGTCTATTAACAAAATATCTAAATGTTACCTCATCCATTTGACTCAATAATTATTATTTTAATAATTGGGATATTTTGTGATAAAAACGTCAACAACCTAGATAAATATTAGTAAATAACGTCAAAAACGTGACAAATGGCAGCGGATTTTCTGCGTATGTACGCAAAAAGTTAAATCCAAACGAACTTTTGGCGTACTTGCACAGTACGCCGAAATTTGGCAACGCGGTTGCTTTTCGACCAATCACGTCCCTGCTTTGGTGCTGCATTTTACGCGATCTACGCACGTGGGACGCCGCCATTAGCCGTCTCTAAATCTAGCGCAAATGTTAACAATGTTATCAATCCTATCGCATGCGCAGTATCTGAATTACCCATGTCTTTACAATACAATGAATTGCCGCCAACAGGTATTTTAGTGTATTGGTCAGATTCTGTGCTTGTTATACGGCGGTCCGGGATCGATTCCAGTGGCAAAATAAATTTTTTTCTATTTTTTTTAAGGTTAGTGTGAAAAGCTTTTTTCTTCATTTTGGGCATGCGTTGGGTTAGTTTTTGTTGGTTGTGTTCCCGTAACGAACGGAGGGCCATAACGAAGCGAGAAATTGACAAAACAATTTGACAACATTGTTAACATTTGCGCTCGGTTAAGCCGCTCTTTATTAGAAGACGTTGCCCGTACCACATCAGCTTCTGAGATGCGCGCGCATTCAATTCGCTGCCAACTACTCCGTAGCTTAGTGGTTGGATGCTGAGTCTAGCATACAACGGATCAAGTTCGATTCCAGTGGCAAGCCGTTTTTTTTTTCATTTTAAAATTATGGGAATAGTTTTTTTTTTTCAATTTGGGCATGCTATGGGTTAGTTTTGGCCAGTTCCAGTGGGTTGTGCACCCGTAGCGAGCGAAGCGAGCGGAGGGCCATGCGTGAAGTGTAATATTAGATATTTTTGTCATCAATGTGATGCATGCGCAACTCTGAAGCCCGCTGATGCGGTAGGGGCCACGTCGTGTCTCTTTATTGCCCTATGAATTCTACAGTGTTACCTTGGCTGACTCTGAAGTTACGATAGAGGAGCATCTAAATGTAGTCGAGGCTCTCTTGGATATGCGTATATTTCAATTAGTAAATTTTTCTCATATCATTTCACGCATGGCCTCCAGCTCGCTGGGGGAGCGCAAACGGCAAGACAAATTCAAGGCATGTCCAAAATCAAGAAAACAACCGCAAAAAAAAAACATTTGCATTTTTGTCAGAAATGAGACAATTGATCTGCATACAACACTTAACAACCACTCATGCAAACCACTGGATAAGGTTAGTATTTGAACTTAATAATAACGTGGAAAAGCGGCAGTAAGGTATTGATTGGGCTTAATTCTGCGGACACTGGCTAGCCCCAAATAATTGAACCGAGGTTCAGAGTCAGAGTGGCAACACTGTGGAGCTCATACGGCCACCTAAATGATAAGCGTCTGGATGTACCGAAATGGATTTTATTATTCATTGCCAGATTGCGGCACTTCACGCATGGGCTTGCGTGTAAAGTTTTTGGCACGCAAGGCTTCTAATTTTTGTATATTTGCTTCCAGAGCCAGGTGTATAGTGGTTAGATGGCTGTGTCGTGAATCTTGTGATATATTTTTAAGGTTATGTTTACACCTTTTTCAAATTTGAGTTAATTTGGTTTAGAATTGGGTAAGTTTGGGCTAGTTTTGTTTGAATGTGCCCCGGATCGAGCGAAGCGAGCGGAGGGCCATGCGTGAAGTGAAATAATAGTCAACGTTTCATAGGAATCATATGAAATAAATGCGTGAAGTGCCACAATCTGGGAATACGTCAATGAATAATTACATCCATTCTGGTGTACTCCCGATTCAATCAAGTTTGCGGAATATGATGATTTTGCCAGATGACAGTTGAAATTTGGGAACATAACACGTTGCCTGGCCACACCACAGGGCTTCAGAGTTGCACGCGCATCACATTGTTGACAAACGCATGCGTTGTTTAATGTTTACATTTGTATTTTCACATTTTCACTTCATGAAGCGCTCTCCGCTCGCTCCGGGGCGCAACCAAACAATACTAGATACTAACTCAAATTAAAAAAAAGAAGAAACATCGATAGCAATCGAACCAGGGCCGCCGTATCGCAAGCACAGCATTTGATCACTGCGCTACGACACTAGTGGAAAGAAATTCGCTGGAACATAAAGATACGGTGTTTGATCAGCAATGTGATGCGCGCGCAACTCCGAAGCCCTGTAATGTGGTCCGGGCAACACAACGCCTCGATTTTAAAACAAGCGTTTAGGGACAGGGCTATATTATCGATGCGAAACCGTGCATGCGTAGAATGACCGAAATATCGGAATTATCCACATCTTTACGTTTTAGCGAAATTTTATCAACGCCTCGGTGGTGTACTAGGTAGAGATTTTGCGTGTCATTTCTGCGCTGCGAATGCGATTCCTGTCAGTCGCGATATATGTTTTGGTTACCTTTTTTTAAGGTTGTTTGTTTTTTATTAATTTACCTTTTTTTTTAATTTTGGGTTAGTTTTTGTTGATTGCGTCTCCGCCCCATAGCGAGCGGAAGGACATGCAAAGCCATAATAATATCTATTATTCTTGTTTCGCCACTGCGTCTGCACGGTTTCGCATCGAAAATTTAGCCCTAACCGTAGACGCTTGTGATTTCAGATTAATCAATTATCTGTTTCAAAGTTTAATTATTTTTTATATTTATAACCAAAGTGTGTGATCAAACTGTAGTGCCACAATTTAGTTGCTTTTGAGTTTAAGACAATTCACCAATTCATCGACAATTCAGTGATGAAGTTGAGATAAATAATAGTCGATTGCATCGAAGCATTTATCACAAAATTATTCGGACTTACGTCTGTTTCGCGCTTCAGATCACGATATTTCAGTTCGTAGTGCACTTGTGAATGCATGCGCTTTAAAGACCAGCAATTGGCAGGTATATGGCCCTCCGCTCGCTCCGGGCCCAAGGCCAGGAAACTAACCAAGTGCTAATCGAAGCCATACCCAAGAAAAAACCCAAAAATCATGAACATCTGTCTCCTTAAAAAAAAACAAAATCGACGGGGTTTAAACCCGGGTCGCCGAAGTAAAGGCCAACAACGCAGACCCCTAGACCATCTGCTAACTTACAATAAACTGGTTGCATCGCGAAGACATGGCGCACCTCACGTAGCTAGCCAATCATGCACCCCTCATTTACAAGTGCACTAGTATCTGAAATTTCTCTTTCCGATCACTTCTTCAGTGAGAATAAAAACGCACGCAATAAACTAGCGTATGATGATTATGGGCAATATGGTTGCAGAAACATGTATTCTTGGCACTCAAGGCACAAATACACCAATTCCAAAAAAAGGAGTTTAAAAAATTACAAGATTGACGGGATGAAGCCAACAGTATGGCAATTGAGTCGTACACTGGATAAGCCTGGTATTTGTACCAGATAACCAGTAATAAAATTGAAATCGCCTGATGTAATTTAAAGTCTAATAAGTGAAAAGTGCAATTCGCAAATATGTCATTATTCTTAGACAAGGAAAGAAGAGGACAGATAACATGCGAAAAAGCCTGTTACCAGCTGCCATATAAAGTAGTGGGTAACTTCAATAAATTAATTGAAATTATAAGTAATAAATAATAATTAATAAGCTAAAGTAATTTTCAGTCGTAAAATAATATAGCCATTTTATAGGTAGAGTATGAAAATATCTTACCTACGCCTCTGTTGAATGACTCTCCTTGAAGAAGATTTATGGCTTTATTGATTATTTGATGACTGAAAATATGCAAGATCGGGTATCAAATTACTCTCGACAATTAAATAAATATCCCTACCATGATATACTCAGAGGTAACATAATGTGTACATTATGCGTTATTATTAAAACAAGAAATATGCAAATAAACTACAAGGTCAGCAGACAATAATTACCTGTGCCATGAAATTCCAGGCTCCTTCTCACTTCAACTCTTGTAACTAAATGCCGAACAATTTACCATTATGAATCTTAGTTTTTATCTCTCTTTGTTCAAAAACTCACAAAATAACTGCAAAATAGCACCGCCACAACAATAGATGTGTTTGCCACATACATAATGGCCGCCGCTCTGAAAAGGCTTCAATTTCAGTACATTGGCTGAATGTCATGCGCGGTATCGTTACTCTTACCACAGAATAAGAAGCAATCAGAATACCGAGAGAAAGAGAGGGAGCGATGCTTTGGAAGAACGTAACGTTTTTTTTTATATATTATCTATGACGTAATGGCACAAATCCATAGCACAGGCGGTCGATGTCATAGCGGCCGATGTCGGACCTCTCTTTCTGTTTGTATTCTAATTGTTTTATTGTTCTGTGCTCTTACCTAATCTAACATTATTTTTCCTTTGTTTGTGACTATCTTACTAACAGTTGTTGCATTCGCATTGTAGGCAGAGCAAGTTTATCCCTAGCATAATTGACTAAATGGTCAGAGTTCGAGATATGACTTAGAGTTAGACCGCAACTCGGACTCTAACTGAATGAGCTGGCAAATAACGCATGTGCAGCAGAAGCCATCATACCATGAAAGAAGAAAGAACATTATTGAACGAATTTTTAGGTTAGGTTTTTACGTAATTATACCGACGTATGGAATGTTTGTATTATTTTGTTGACATTTTCCATTTCTGATTTCTATGTTTTCTGCTAAAAATAGCCAACCCGGAACTTTCTTCTAATTTCTCTGGTACTTTTGAAACACTACTAGGCTTCTGCGGACCTTTGCTCGTAAAAAATTCATCCCTTATGTTGTGTGTTGTAAACTGCAGAATACAAATAATTTTTAAGACCAATTCCTCGTTGAAATCGTTTTCTTTAATTACAGTGCCTCCAAAAAGTCGTTTTCATCAGTGGGGCCCTTCCAAAGTCCATTTTACATGTGTGCGAACCTACCTTTCAATGTGGTTGGACTAAAAACTTAGAAAATCACCAAATCAATAATTTTCAGGCTGATTTCCTCAGTTTAACATTTCCAAAATAATACTACCCAGCAAGCCTAACGTCTTTCACAGATTTACAGATGTATTTTGACTTTAGACCAGGGCACCAGCCATATGGCTCAGGTCACTGAAAAATGTACTAAATATGGAATTAGCTTGGACAGGTATATATGTAACGATCACATAGAGGCCAATTTGAATCATTTATTCTTTACTCGTCCAGATTTTTATAAACATCACACTAAATCACCTTTATTACTTTTTGTTCCAACACTGAACCACAATAGTCTAACTACAAAATCCACATTATCTTAATAACAATTTATTACAAAAATTACATAACTTAAAATGAGGCTAATTTTAAACATAAAGGATATCGTAATGGCTAGGACGGTAGAGCAAATGCACGGTTGGTGTACAGCCTTCGGGCAGGTCGTGTTGCGTCACATTTTTTCCTGTGCCTCTGTCCATATATAAAACTCGTACTCCCGTATTAACGGCGGAACATGCAGCCATAATGTGAATATGGTCGCTGTCTTTGTACATGGGTTCGACTTCCTGGTGGCAGAAATCTGCAACCTTTAAGAAAACAGAAACAGGATCATTCAATTGAATTTGTCTATATATATATTTTTCAAGAATTTTTATCCTAATCTTAATTCTGATATTTGAAAGTAATATTTGTTGGTTTAACTGAAACTTACCGTTCTGTCACCTTCAATAAAACAACTATAGAAATCCTGCTCTTTTTGCAATTGAGCACTTGTCAACAGTCTAAGATAAACCACCATATAGTCCGAATATCCCTGTTCATTGAACACAGAGTGTAATTCCTTTTTGGCATCATCCACATCTTCTATATCGGCTAAACGTTTCAATACTTCCATATACTAAAAACATAATATCATCATTTATAGTATACAATTTATGGAAACTGAAATAAAATAGAAACTATTTATTGTGACTAAGTAGAGTATTACAGCACAAAAGGCAAAGTTGTTCCACTCCACCTGAAAATGGCACATTCAAAACATTAACAAAATACTAGAAGGTTCACTCTCAGTGTATACATTTATTTCAAAAATAATTTGCCACATTAATGCAAACTCATATTACTTACTGTGTCATAAAAGTCCTCTACAGTAAATTGTTGAAAACCGAGCTCCACCAGAACATTTTTACTATTTTCAGCTAATTTATAAAATTGATTAAACTCCTCTTTGTTGTTCAGCAATCGCTCTAAGGTGGCGTAACTAAATGCCCTAAAGAAACAATTGCCATCAGGCCGTGTTCTTCTAATATGAGTATATTTGGCAGCTAAGTCTTTTACTTTCGCTAGATATACTTGATCGGTGGAATATTCTGAGCTTAAGGAAGACACTGCCTCCAGTTCTCCAACTAAAGGAATAGCTTCGGATATCTGGAATATAAATATGGCAAATGCAAGCAAATGTATCATAAAACATCTTGATGTAAAGGCAGTTTCTTACGCTTTTCTCACTCTGAAGGCAATACTGTATCTGTGTACTATCACAAAGTAGGTACTTAGATTCTTATTTAAATTGATATGTAGGGGAGATACCTAAATTATTCAGCAATAAAAAAGCATGCCATTCATTCATATTTTTTAGGTACTATACGCTTTGATTGATGTATGTTGGGTTAGCTACACCTAAAATAAAATAAAAATGCTTTGGAGAATCTAACCACAGTTACCACCTTCAGAGCATTAAAAGACAATAAGATTGATTGCTTCTTTATATTTAACTTAAATAAAAGGACCAGATAAATGGAAATGCGGGTGCAAAGACCTATAATATAACCTCTAGTCCCCTACTAGCTAAAGAACACCCACTTACCTCTTTCTCGATTTGTCGTTGTTGAGCCAATATAAGTTCGTCTTGATTAGTCGCCGGTTGACAGTTTTCAACTATATTGTTACTTGTGGACTCACCTTCGTCTCCCATTTTACGAGAATATTATCCGGAAAATTAGAAGGAAAAATCAGAGATGGGAAATCGATAAAATCTAAAAACAAACGAGAAAACGCGCGTCGCATCTGTATCCGCCCGGACCCCGACCCCGACCATACGTCAAACGTCAATTTCAATTCGAGCTTCAATTGATTAACCAGGAACATAAACCTTGGTTGGTTCCGCCTTTATTCGTGACGTCATTATCGAACTGTTTTCTAATAAGGCATGAACACTGAAAGCCATAATTTTGTTCAGCGTTTCTCATCACATGTTTGACCAGTTATTTGTGTGGGAATACCAAGACATTTATTGTTTTTAATTTCCTATAGCTTGTTGCCGTTCTGTTTTTAGTCATATTTCTTTCAATTTTAATATGGCAACGTGTGATTGTTGTTGACCGCTAGTGCAAATGAAGGATAAATTAAATAAATTCACAGTTGAAGGAATAGTGGAACTGTTTTGATTGAAACTTTTAATATAAAATTCACAGGATCGAATGATCGGAATTCAAATGACGCAAAACTAGAGACAAAATTTGTTTCTATCAAATAATCGTTAACATAATACTGTTCAAATAATGCCTTAAAATAATAGACCTATTACTACAATAAATATTTATCTACAATATATTACACAATTTTTATATTCATACTTTGTTGTAGTACATTTTGCCGAAAGTCTCAAGTCATGTGTACCCATGACGTCAATACTTGACAAAAAATAAGAGATTTTTGAAACATATGAATAAGAAAAATACACCCTAAACCTAGGGATATAATTCCAAATGGATCGATAGAATTCATCGCTATATCAGAAACATCATCTTCAATCCATCGATGTTGAAAAACATCGATATATCGATACATTTGGTATATTTCGATAACATGTTATATGGAGCCATATCTACAATTTTTGTTAATTTAACTAATACCACAATTAACTCTATAGAGTAGAGATAGGCATAATACGATCACTTCCGATTCGACTTCGGCTGAGTGTAGACGCGTTCGGTGACGGCTCTGAGCGCCATTGGCACATGCCATTGAGCGACACGTGGCAAACGTTTAGTGACCATTTTTCTCCCCGAGGTAGAACCGGACGTCATAGCCAGCGTAGTCTGTGCCTTTCAGAGTTTACAGCCAGAAGAAATACCCATTCACGCCGGTACCCAGGCCGGGAGGGACCGGATGTCCCTGTGGGACCATTTCTTTCTGTGCAGTTCAGTTGTTTATATTTGTACAAAAGTCAGGAATCATCAGGGGCACAGGCCCGTCTTACTGGTTTTTCGTACCAAATAGTCCCCTCACACTGGAACAACGTATAATTTATGCCTGAGGGTAGCCGGGCCTCTAAATAGGCGCCGGAAAGAGGGGTGTGCTGGCGGATTGCCTTGCAGCAAAGCCAACCGTTCCCTGAAAGGGGAACACTAGAAGAAAAAAAGGCATAATACGATCCTTTACAGTCTTACGCCCTTAGACAAGGAAAGAAGAGGACAGATAACATGGGAAAAAGCCTGTTACCAGCTGCCACATAAATTACTGGGTAACTTCAATAAATTAATTGAAATTATAAGTAATAAATAATAATTAATAAGTTAAAGTAATTTTCAGCCGTAAAATAATATAGCCATTTTATAGGTAGAGTATGAAAAATATATTACCTACCCCTCTGTTGAATGACTGTCCTTGAAGAAGATTTATGGCTTTATTGATTATTTGATGACTGAAAATATCCAAGATCGGGTATCAAATTACTCTCGATAATTAAATAAACATCCCTACCATGATATACTCAGAGGTAACACAATGTGTACATTATGCATTATTATTAAAACAAGCAATATGCAAATAAACTACAAAGTCAGCAGACAATAATTACCTGTGAAATGAAATTCCAGGCTCCTTCTCACTTCGACTCTTGCAACCATATGCCGAACAATTTACCATTATGAATCTTAGTTTTTATCTCTCTTCGTTCAAAAACTCACAGAATAACGGCAAAATAGCACCGCTACAACAATAGATGTGTTTGCCACATAAATAATGGCCGCCGCTCTGAAAACGCTTCAATTTCAGTACATTGGCTTAATGTCATGCGCGGTATCCTTACTCTTACCTAATCTAAGCTTACGCCACTATGCTATATTAGCCGCTTCTAATTGATGGAATTAACGGCACTTTAGAATACTGTTAACTCTTAACGCATGGCCCTCCTCTCGCTTCGTTCACTCCGGGGTGCAACTAGACAAAGCTAACCTAACCTAACCGAAATTTACAAAAAGAAACAAACATAACCTCAAAAAAAATAAAGATAACATGTGTTGGCTCCGACGGGAATTGAACGCAAGACGTCCACGTTCCAATCACAATTAGACCTGGTAGAATAAACTGACTTGACCGTAGATAAAGCGAAAGTGACGTTAATCCACCAATCTGGAGTGACTAATATAGCATACAGGCGTATGACTGTAAAGGATCTTAAATGGGTAGAGATAGACTCACCTTCACCTCATCACCTTCACCTCATACTTTACATCTATCTTCGTCGCGCGACACGAACGATAAACAGTAATAACAAGTTTGGTTTGGATGACAATAAGGCTGGGGGAATCCTTAAATACGAGTCGTAAATTCGAAATATCAAAAACTTTCTGACACTAGTGTCTCGCCGGTACAAGGAGCTTTGTTCCCGACTTGGCGCACGCAGATTTTATTCTTAACCATCTACCTAAGTCCTTCCGTTTGACGAGTCCTAGGCTTGTCCACGCATGACAACTTTACATTTACATTTTTTATTATTATTTTTTTCACATCACGCCAGGCCCTCCGCTCGCTTCGTTCTCTCCGGGCGCAAACAACCAAAACTAACCAAAGCCTTGCCCGAAATTAAGAAAAAAACGTTTTACAACCAACAAAAGCTAATCTTGCTACTGTAATCGAACCCGGACCGCTGTATCAGAAACGCAGCATTGTACCACTGAGCCACGAGGTCCACTGAAAGCAATTCACTGGACCATAAAAACATCTATTTGTCAAAAATGTGTTTACGCAAGCCCAGGACTCATCAGGTGGAAGGACTCGTGTAGATGGTTAAGAATAAATATGCCTGCCGAACGGCACGTTTATGGCGCTAAATGCGTTGTTTAATGTGTAAACAACATTGACCTACCTCCTCCTCCTTACATCAAATTTTAGACCCTCGGACCTGCGCATTCGGCAGCAGCTCGGTATTGTCGTTCTAATATCACTTCACGCGTGTCCCTCCGCTCGCTCCGGGGCCGCAACCAAACAAAACTAATCCAAACTAAGCCAAGGCAATGCCCAAAATCAGGAAAAAAAAAAATCTGAAAAAATATGAAAAAGCACGTACGCATGCGTGAAGGCTCAAAATTGTGGTAGGTAGACGCGAATTTATCGACAAGCGGTGTTCAAGGCGCGCTCTCTCTCTCTTGCGCTGACTGTAGTAATGGCATACAAGGAAAGAGAGCTAGTAATATTCACTCTAGCCGCAGTATGGCAATTAATGAGCGTCTCCAAAAACAACAATGACTTGGTTTGTTAGATGCTAGACCCTCTTTACAGAGGGTTGAATGGCGCTGCTACGAGGCAATTTGCCAGCGCACCCTTCGCCCGGCGCTTAGGGAGAGGTAGAGCTACAAAAACTAACCTAAGACATGCCCAAAATGAAGTAATTTATTTTAAATAACCTTAAAAAAAGAAAATATCGAACATCTAACCACTAATGGCCATTCGCACGGCCTCTCTTAATCGAAGATTAAAGTTAAGGTGCACCTTATCTGGTATATTTGCATCAAAAATACACCAGATAAGGTGCACCTTAACTTAATCTTGGGTTAAGAGAGGCCGTGCGAATGGCCATTAATCATCAAATACTTGAAATCTTGAAAGCAATTTATTGCACCGTAAAAACATGGGTAAATTGAGCGCCATGCGTTATTGGTCAAGCTCAACAATAGATGCTCTCCTGTGGTACTTGGAGCTAGCCCTAGCACGGCCCCTAATGAACCCAATGTATTATTTCACGTCACGCATGACGCTCCGCTCGCTTCAGGGGTATAAAGAACGGGAAGTAATCGAAACCAACCAAAGGTATGCCCAAAATGAGGAGAAAAATACTTTTACAAACATAACCTAATTTTTTAACCGACAGAAATTGAACCTAGGGTCGCCGTATCACAAGCCCAGCATCTAATCACTAAACCATCCAGATACCTAGGCATCACCCTGGACAATAAATTAAACTTTTCACAGCATATAGAAGCGGTAATTGCAAAAAACGCTATTATAAAAAAAGGGTTGAACACCCTAGTGACTGCCAGGTCGTTTCTAAGTCCTTGCAATAAGTTAATACTTTATAGAGCTATCATCCGGCCAGCCCTCCTTTACGGCGCCCCAGTCTGGTGCTCTGTTGCCAAGACACATAAAAGAAAACTTCAAGTCATACAAAACAACTATTTGAGGGCTGCATTTTCATTAACGCTCCGGGATCGGGTCAGGATAGAAGATCTGCATGCGTGGGCAAAGATGGAGTACATCGAGGAGTACATCGATGCCCTCGCATGCAGGTTCTTCGAGCGGCAGATAGCGGGCTCCCCGCTTACTGCAAACATCGCTAATCAGCGCTACAACCCGGAAATTCCCATCAAACATGGTACAATTTACAGAGAAATCACTCTTTTCTATCGGCAACTTATGCCACCTTAAGATGGGTTCCCTCGGGAGTCTCAATCTGAAAGGTAACTTTCAAAAACCACCCTAAAAACAAGCTACAAAAGTGTATTTCTATGTGTAAACTTTTCCAAGATATCAGGAGCACAGAAATGCAGCACCACATTCAAACTACGCGCGAGATCTGTTCTCGCCAGGCCAATCCACGGCGTTCGGACACGTGGGCGGGGCATGTTAAGGGAGCTGGTCGGCATACAAATATGCTCTAGAAACCGTCATAACGCATATGATTCCAAGCCACCGAAGCGTCCATGTATTCGCAGCCGGTACCACGGTACTCGCTCAGCGCGACCTGATACCATTACATTACTTGAATAGACTTAACATGGTTAAGTCCCCTACATTCATTGTATATATTTTTAATTGTTTTGTCAGAATACATGTTGTATATATTGTATATTATATTGTAAATATAAAATTGTAGCTTTATGACGCCCTGTTCTATAAGAACAGTTGAAGTAGGGTTTTTCTGTAGTTTTCCCTACATAACTACATTTATCAACAACTTCTGCAACATGTACACCCAAATAGCAGGCTTTATGCCAATCTCTTAGTATTATAACTTTGAAGGGGCAACCCATGTAAAGTGTAGCACCAAACGAACAATACCACATACCTAATAGATTAAATAGGTTTAACAGCGACCCCCTATGGGTGACGTTACCTGCTGGCCACTAAGGCAATGCAGAAACATTGCCCGGCTTAACAGCAGTGTCAAGTTCAATGTCATTCTTACTGTTAGTTATGTAGTTAAGAAACCTGTGTAATGAACAAATTAATATATGATGATGATCCAGAGTACTTCCAGATGATTCATTCAAGGCCACGGTAAACTGTAGGCTGATTAGGTGCCGCGCTAGGTCTAGCTCTAAAATTCTGTGGCTAGCTGTAAATGTAATATTCTAAGCGTTGGAGGTTAATGCATTTAACGTGCTATCGTTGGATAAATCTCTGATTACTAAATTTAGTGGATAATTATGAATTACAAACGGAGGGTTATGTTTATAGAAGGAGGGCTATTGGGTAGATAGTTGATTTAGTCATCTATAGAATCTAAGCCCAACTGAACGGAAGGGAAGACTAAGGAGGGCTAGAGCCCTCCTTATACTTCCATGATGATGAAAATACTCAGCGAATGAGAATCTGGTTATGTAAATATCTTGTTGCAGCCTATTTTTATATATGTATTTTCTTTTTCCTTCACTTCCCCACTGTGGGTTAGTGCAGGCACAGACAGAAATGATCCCACAGGGACATCCGGTCCCTCCCGGCCTGGGTGCCGGCGTGAATGAGTATTTCTTCTGGCTAGGACTCCCGGTTCTTCCTCGGGGAGGGACCACGGTCACTGAACGATACCCACGAGTTCACCTAAAATTGCGCCAAATGAGCTGCTACGGAACGCGTGCACACTCGACCGAAGACGGATCGGAAGTTCATATATTTATTTAATATGTGATATTCCTATTTTGCATAGGTCATGTTTTGCAAATGCTATCTCGTATTTCATTCTTTTTTTTTCTCGTTTTTCTATCGATTTGTTCTGTAAGTTCTCAGATCAGTTTGCTTTTTAATAAAGCTCAGAGAGCTGTCTTAATTTTAGTATACAAACTGTTTCATACCGAATTCGGTATATACAATTTCATCGACCAAGTATACTGATCGATGGTTTGTGTTGCCGAAATCACTACGAAAAAAAAGCGGCTCACCTGACAACTTCCAATCAAAACAAAAGCCAGATGATTTTGACTTTTTGAGTATTTTGACAAAACAACACTTTAGTAAACAAAGAAAGTTATGGTATTCTAACCCTTATCTATGATGGTATTGTGGTGTTAAATACGCCTTAAACATCGCGATTTATATTCTAATGGTAATAAATATACCAAGGTGAGCAAAACATTTGTTAATTATTAGGTTTTTCTGGATTCTTTTATCTGCTCTTTGTATCCCAATTTATTGATGAGTAAGCCTAGATAATTTTAATTATACTCTTTATTCTTTTGACAATTGATGTTAGTCATTATCGATATATGCATAAAGTTTATACACGTGTAGGGTACTTCCGCCTTTAGGCATTATTCAAATACCGTGTTAACATTTTATAGTTAAAGAAATGGGCAAAATATTCCTTGAACATATGGGAGGAACCCGTCTATTCTCTTGTGCAAGATGCGACACAAACTTAACCAATAGATCAGAATTAATTAGCACCAGATTCACCGGTGCCACAGGTAGAGCCTTTTTATTTAACCGAGTGGTCAATCTGACTTACAGTGAAGTACAGGACAGGGTGATGCTAACGGGTCGCCATATGGTAAGTTATGTTCAGCACCATTCTAGGTATACCCTATAGATTTTTTGATATTATAGGTAAGAGATGTTTCTTGCAAGTCTTGCGACTCAAAGCTAGGTTGGATGTATGAATTCGCCACCGAAGACAATCAAAAATATAAAGAAGGCCGTGTAATATTAGAAAGAGCCTTGGTTACCGAAAGTGATGGAATGGAGGAACGTTCATTTTATGAAAGAAGATTAAACAATTAGTTTTTATAGGTTTCAGGGCTGGTATATGACTTCAATAGTTATTTGTTTAAAGCATATAACAGATAAATGAGTTTAAGGATAGTTTAGATTGAAACGGCAAGGAAGTGACGGTATGGCTAACTTAAATGGCTTGGCAAGTTATATAGTAGAAAGGATCTTGTGAAGTATCAATTATGTGAAGGACTTTCTGTGCATGTAGTTCAGATTATTTTTAAACTTTTGGTGATTTATATCAGAACTTAGTGTCGATTGAAGCTCTTGCAGTGTTTAGGGAAGATAACCCAATACAATGATTGTCAGTATAAAAATGTCACTTATTCCTTATGCGCTTTTGTTATATTATTGAGATTTAGGTAAAATTGTGATCAGAATTTAAGTTGTTTTTGTCATGTTGACGAATTTACTCTTATATTTGCTAATTTGATTATATTTTCTGCTGCGGAGTTTGCAAAAATTATTTTGATCGGTACTTCTAGTTGGGAGCGCTGCTACAACTTTAACACATTATTATTATTTTCTTGAGGTATTACTTATAGGTTCATAGTTGAATGCTAAAGTTTGTGATGTTCTTAACATGTATTATCCTTCTGGTTTCACAGGACCTTGCAAATTATTGGTTGAATAATTTTGTTTCAAGAATTATCAGGTTTTAAAAATAGATTATAATGATATGAATTCACTCACTGATTAAGATCAATTTAAATTAAAATAATGTACCTAAGTAATTCAAATCTTATTTTATGGCTGGAATGTATAAGGGAATTATTAACTCCAACTTTAGAGTATTTTGCTCTTACAATACCTGGTATTATAGATATCTGACTGACATAACCATGTTCTTCGTGTCTGACAACCACACAAAAGGCTCCAGTTAAGAGTTTTTATGTAGAAAAAAGGAAAGGTTTAGAGAAATATATATACAATATATAGGTTAGGTTAAGCAAATGCCAGATATTGGCATTTATCATGTCTAGTTGTGCTTTAAATCTGTCACTTATGCGACAGTAGGTATTTCATCTTTTTGTAAAGTATTGAAAAAAGTCTATTAGATACCTATACACCTAAGTTAGGGGTGTTTAAAGACTAAATATTTTACGATATGTTTCTATTTTAAATGTAGGTATATATCCGTTATTGTGAAATCCAAAATTTCCTAAAACGAGTTCTAATATGGCCAATTATTTTCGTTCAGTTTTATAAAATAGTTAAATCCACACCTAATTAGGACTCGGATAGTGCGAATGCTATTTGAGGTTTAACTAAATCAGCAATATTTGGCACATTCAAAGGGGGTATATCTAATTTACTTAGATATATGATAATGTGTAACTTTAATAAGTAAGTCGGACGTGTTTTGTATGTTTTGTATTTTGACATCCTTGCAAACTTGGAGGAAAATATAATCACTAATATATTACAGGACTTTTATTTTATTGCATAGCTCAATTGTCTATAATTATTTTTTTGATTTTATTTACCAAAATCACAAGCAATAGCCAAGGAGGCTGGTGGTTGTACAATTAATAAATTACATAAAAATTAACAAATATAAGTCACTAAACTAAAATGTACAACTGGGTTCCCAACCTATTTAATTTAATTTGCTCTTAAATGAGTGGAGATTGGGTAAGCCATCAAGACTTGTCTAAAAGGTTTCACAGTCTCACTCCTACACCCACTGGAGAATAATATCCAACATTTGCCTAAATCTTGGAGGATCAATCTTAAACTGATGGTCATTCCTACCTTTATAAAACTAAAAAAGATGGCGTCGACCGAAAGTAATTCGGCCGATTTGGAAAGTAAAAAGTGTCGCTACTGTAAAAGTAATGTCGATAAAAACGGTGCCAGCAAAAATCTGGTTTTATGCCAAACGTGTGCAAAAACACAACATGATGCAGATGTAAATAAAGCCGCCATGGAACTTGCTGAGGTTATTTCTTTAAAAGATAAGGAAATAACTGCACTTAACTTGAGAATTGCGAACTTGGAGGCAAAAATTTCAGACGCAAGCATTATTAATTTGTGCAAAAAATCGATTCAATGGAAAAAGTCTTAACAGAGAAATTAGATGATTATTTATTGAAACAGTAATCTACCAAGGTCACACAAGGTCAGAATGATGATTCCTCCAAAACTCTTACTGGTGGGCAGAGCGGAGTGGATATGCTAGTTGTGCCTCACTCTAGTGTCGTGGTAAGACCTGATATTGCCAACCCCTGGGGGCTGGGAACAGGCAGCCACGGGCGTCAGTCGCCAAGGGGATGAACGGCAAGTTCTGGATGGGTCATCCGGTATGCACTGCAAACTGACGGCACAGAAGGGGATATCGACCAATGGTGACAATAATTATAATAAAACCAATAATAAAACCTTTGCACAAATCCCTGAGAACGAACATAATGTGGAGCTTACTGCTGGGCAGTCTAATGAAAATCTTGATAATCGAATCGAAAATCAAAAACAAAAAGACCTGAGCCCAAACGGAGAACCAGAGAGAATGTAAATAACTTTTTTGTGGTAGCACCTAGTCAAGAAAAAATTCAAAGGAAATGGATATTTATTTCGGGATTTGAACCAACCGCCACCGACCAAAGCATCTTAGAGTATCTGAAAGAAAATGGCTTTACAGAGTGTTCATGCTACAAGATGAAGACCAAGAATGACGAGGTAAGAAGCTCCTTCAAACTCGCGGTTCCAGCTGATGCGACAGCCACTATCATGAAGCTTGAACTCTGGCCAACAGGAATCATTTTCAACCATTTTTTGAACCTGCAGAGACGTTTTCCGCAAGGAGAAAACGTGGCTCAGCAAATAACAAGTTAGCAAGTAAACATCATTCACCACAATATCCAGTCAATTGGAAATGTGCTTGACCAACTTGAGCAGTTGGTGGACGAGCATGAGTGTGTGGCACTGGCAGTTACGGTACACTGGAAATCGGTGGAACAACTGCGGTTATTTAGCCTGGTGGAGTATGAACTGGCTGCTCAGCATTGTAGGAACGAGGGCTGCCATGGGGGCTCTGCAATCTACATTCGGCGGGGCACAGCACGTAGGACCCGTTTGAATCTCACCGAACAGCTGACTGAGGACATTAATTTTGAGTGTGCGGCTGTGGAAATGATTCTTCCGAGTGCCCGAGTGGTCATCCTGGTTGTGTACCGGACACCTACGTCAGATCCTGATTTTTTTTTCAGAAAACTGAAATTATTCTAAGTAGAGTTATTAGTGATGACGTTTTATTTTTTTTTTGACTGAGACTTCAACATTGATCTTCTTGTCGATGTCAGAGATTCGGCAGCATTTTTATCTCTAATGAGTTCATATAATTTATATCCATCTATAACTGAACGGACTCGAGTGAGTGCGAGGGGCACTGGTACTTGTATTGACAATATTTTTACCAATTGTGGATCCTTTTCAGCCAAGGTGTTACATATTCGCATTTCTGATCACACTGGTCAAAAAATTACTTTTGACTTATGTAGTGATAAATCGCCTGAATTTTTGAACAAAAGATTGTTTAATGAGCAGGGCAAACATCTTTTTAAACATGCCTTGGCCGAGCAGGATTTTCAGTTGATGTATGATGAAAGAGAGTGTGATGTTGAAGGCCAGTGGAATGCCTTTATGCATACGCTTAATACCTGTTTTCCACTTAAAAAGATTAAAGTAAATAATAAGCATCGCCTAAATATGTATCGTAACACACCTAGAGTGGTTGAATGTAAGAGAGAGCTGGACATTCTTTTAGTATTGATCAGGGCTAATGAGGGTTATAGGAATGAGTATAATAATAAAAAAAATTGAGTATAATGAATTGCTGCAAGCGGCTCGTAAAGATTACTATGCCCAAAGGGTTGTTGAGAGTGACAATAAGGTAAAATGTGCATGGAAAATCGTAAATGATATTAAGGGGGTTAGTAAGAGTAACATGAATGTGGGTATACCAGGGAATCCATGTCTAGGTAGTGAAAAATTAAACAATTTTATGGTCGAGGCTGCTCCTTTGCTTGTCAGCAACTTAAATTTGGTGAATTGCATCAATAGGGTCCATTATAACAATGTTTCTATGTTCCTGATACCGGTCACCCCACTGGAGGTTGGACATATAATGACTGAACTTAAAAGTAAAAACAGTGCAGGTTTTGATGAAATCTCCACGAAGTTAATGAAGTTCTGTACGGAAGAGTTGATAAGGCCCTTAAGCTATATAATTAATAATTCTTTTACATTTGGTATCTTTTCAAATAGTCTCAAACTTGCCATTGTTAGGCCACTTTTTAAAAAGGGTGATCCTGCACTTCCTGAAAATTATCGGCTAGTCAGTCTTTTGACATCGTTGTCAATGATTTTTGAAAGAGCTATGTATGCTCGACTAATAAATTTTTTTGAGAAGTTTAATCTGATTAAATCTGGACAACATGGTTTTTTGCGGGGAAAGTCAATATCCACAGCACTTTTTGGTTTTGTCAGTCGGATAGTTGACTGTCTTGAGAACAAACAGGTAGCTTTTGGCTCTTTCTTAGATTTATCCAAGGCTTTTGACAGTATCGACCATGAGATTCTTCTGGATAAGCTTTATAACTATGGAGTTAGGGGTGCCCCACAAAGGTGGATTCAGTCTTATCTGTCGGACCGCACACAGAAAGTGGTGGTGTATAGGGATGGACAACGCTGCTTTTCTTCTGATAGACCTCTCGCCATGGGTGTGCCCCAGGGCAGTGTCATCGGGCCTTTTCTTTTTTTATGTTACATTAATGATTTCATTAATGAGGTTTCTACAGACAGCGTTTCTATCATTAACTATGCCGATGACACAAATATGCTTGCTGTGGCACCATCTGTGGAGGGTGTGGGAAGGCAGTGTCTTTCTGAGGCTCAAAACTGGTTTAACGAAAACAAGCTCATTTTGAATGCTGATAAATCAAATTTTTTTTGTAGAACTAAACAATCATCATTAATATTCCCTGAACAAGCAGTCATTCTTTCTCAGAGCATAAACATAACATCAGACACAAAGTTTCTTGGAGTATATTTGGATTGCTTTTTAGATTGGGGTAGAGAAGTTGACTATGTCGCTGGTAAGCTTAATAGCTGCAGTTACCTGATGCGAGTCTTGAAAAATTATCTTGACATTAAGACCCTTCTTGTGTAACATTTTTTGGGGGGGTTCATCACATGCACACAAAGTATTTGTTATTCAGAAAAGGGCCATAAGAATTATATTTGGTATGGGACGACTTGAAACGTGCCGGGGGGTTTTTAGGCGTCATGGTATACTTACCCTCGCTGGAATGCATGTTTATGAATGTGTTGTGTTTTTACATTTAAACAAACACCTTTTTACTAAATATTTGCCAATTCATGAACACAATACTAGGATCTTTTAACTACAACATTCCATTCCACAGACTGACCTTATCTGAGCGATGCCCTGCACATGAATGTATAAAATAATATAACCGAATCCCTGCTGATATCAGGCTTGAGCGGAGGGTGAGTGTGTTTAAGAGGAGAGTATCAGAGTTCTTAGCGGAAATTGAGCCTTATACCGTTGCCGTGTTTTTGTCGCATCGGTGTTGACGTTTCTCTTTGATAATTTTAATACGTCTCAGTAATTTTGTTATGTACAGTGTAATGGCTGTTATTTTAACTGTGAGATGTAACAATTTTAATCTGTTGTAAGTGTTATAGTTTTTCCTTTTTTAAATTTAGTTAGGATATGTCAATATGTTTTACATTTTTATTTTTTTATTTTTTGACACTATTTGTTAAATACATAATGCCTTCCTTGATGTATTTTCTTAAATAAAGATATCTGACTTTGACTTTGACTATAGGGAGGTGGCCGTAGTGCATCTTTGGGGAGAACGATCCTGGTTTTTCGTTGGAAACCTCAAGCCTGAAACAACTGTTGAGCAGATGGAGTTGCACTTGAGGAGCTTTGCAATACTTGGCTTGTGAGAAACTAGATAAAAGACAAAAGAGTTATTCAGCAAGCTTTAGGATTGCAGTATCACCGGAGTCATCAAATACTGTTTTGAATTTCAACAACTGGCCAGTCAATATTGACTTGAATCCCTTCAGATTTAATCATTATCAGAGGATATATCAAAATAACGGATTCAATGGTGACAGAAATTTTTCCGAGACGCCAATGAAGCAACAGGAGATATTAAGTTTACATTAGATAACCCAGAGAATCGAGCAGGAGACAGGAGTAGAGACATATGACACAATTGGTCCCCATTGCTCAAAAGTGAAGAAAGGAATACCATTTGGCTTAAGGAATTTCCAATAAAATTGACAATCTTGAATCCTACTTGTAATTGAACAGAAACCCATGGTAATATGTATAACAGGGCACTGGTGTAAAGAGAAATTTATAAATTTGACAGGGTTTCATGGGTTAGCTAGCTACTGCCTTCTGTAGGAGTGCATCTATTCGTGGAGGTTCAGCCATTTATATTACTAAATAGGGGACACCTTATCAAAGGTTATTAATTGCAAAAAACTTATCCATTGAACTCCATGTAGAGATGTGTGCTTGCAGTTTTGAGCTTGGAAATGTGTAATAGGTATTTACCAGCCACCAAATGGTGACTTCAGGATTTTCCTTGAAAAGTGTGATTTTTTGTTTTGAGAAGTTATAGTAAAATTAATACAACTCTATATCTTTGTGGTGATCTCAACATAAATGCTTTGGAGGCTGGTTGGAATAAGAGTCTGTTATTTGATCTGTTTCATAGCTTTAATCTTAATATTACATCTGATAAACCTCTACCAGAATTCAATTGAATAAAAACAAATCATATTGTTTCAAACAGAAATGTAATTATTAAGCTGAGGATTGTTCAAACAAACTTGGGTGATCACTTGGCTATGCTGCATGTTCATGATACAGGTGAGAGTGTGTCTAGAGTTGTTTCTGTGGGTCATTGTAACTATAATAGGGCTTTGTCTGAATTTAATTTAAATATCTTGACGTCACTTTTACTAAATGTAAGCTTTGATCCTGATGTATATGAAGCCAGTTTTAATGGGAAGACTACATATGCTGAGATTTTTGAAATTTTGATATGGGCTATTGAAGCAAACCAAAAAAAAATTAAACAAATTAATAATAAGAGGTTGACCCCAAAGGTTGTGACTAGCAGTGGAGAGCTAAAGGATTTATTCTGGTTACCCAAACAAGTTTGTGATTTGAGAGTTCTTGAACTGTATAAACTTAGAAATAAACAACACAACAATGAGCTTATTAACAGATGTAAAAGTATGTACTTTGGTAATGTGATAGCTAATAGGGGAAACAAGTCAAAAACCAACATTTGGGCAAATCTAGAAAGGTGAATAATATTAATCTCTGCGTGAATGGTGGGTTGCTTGTGGATAGTCGAGAGGTTGCAAGCTCATTTGGTAGATATTTTTCGACTGTTGCCGAGGATTGTCTCGTAGCTAAGTTTAGTGCAAGTCCTTCAGTCAATTGTACTCTGCCACTGACATGGATTCCCAACAGCTTTGTGTGGAGGCCAGTTAAACCTCAAGAGGTTATAGCAGGGATGATCCAGCGTGTCAAAATAGGCCTGGATAGTATCCATATTAGAGTTTTAAAGGCAATAAGGCATGAAGTATCTATCCCACTTTCATTTCTAGCCAATTTAATGTATGAAAAAGAATGTTTTCCCTCTCTCCTTAAGGCAGGAAGAGTAACTCCAATATTTAAAAAGCAAGATCCTCTTAATATTGGGAATTATAGACCAGTCACTGTGTTATGTGCAATTTCAAAAATCTTTGAAAGAATTGTGTATGACAGGATGATGGAGTTTGTGATTCAGTATGGCGTCCTGAGCAGGGAGCAAGGCACAGCATGGCATCCTGCCTGGGAGGTCGACGGAGAGTGCATTTGCCGGGTTGCTTGAACAAGTTTATTGTAAGCTTGATGATGGAGAGCTGGTGGCTGGTCTCTTCTTTGACTTGTCCTGAGCTTTTGACACACTTGAGGTTGATTTTGTCTTGAGTAAGTTGTATGCCAATGATTTCCAGGGGCCAATTTTGAATTTGCTGGGGTCTTACCTGACAAACCGTAGGTTTTGTGTCGAGGTGTGGGGCGAATGTTCTGTTTTTTTTTTATGTTGACATGGGAGTTCATCAGGGGTCTGTGCTGGGACCCTTGCTTTTTTGGCCTTTATAAATGATGTTGTTGACTTTGTTAACCTTGGGACTGATACCCTATTTGCAGATGACACAACTCTGATGGTTTCAGCTCAGATACCTGATCGAGGAGCTGAAATCTAGAATTAGCAATGTTTGTGCTCTGTTTGACAGATGGTGTTCAGAGAACAATTTGGTGCTGAAAGCTGATAAATCGGTTTACATGCATTTTCGGTCAAGACCAAGTGTTCCTGCAGTCATTGTTGATCATCTGTCCTGTGTCATCAATACAAGATTTCTTGGAGTCTGTCTGGGTGATACCTTCTCCTGGAGAGTACATGTGGACTTTGTGGTCTGCAGGCTGTTTTGCGATATCTCGGTTAAAAAATAAGTTGGACATTGTGGAGAGCTCCTAAATGTTTATTATGCCCTGGTGCATAATGCACTCCCTAGAAATGTCAAAGATTTGCCATATAGCAAATTCAAGCCTACTATCAAATGTATGCTACTACACGTGGCCTTTTATTCCAATTGTGAATATTTTAATGATTCCTCGTGCTATGATTCACAGCTGTAATTTGAGTTTGTCTGTGTAGGTGTTTATATTGTTTGTTTGTGTCTATATTTATGTAACTAAAATTGAATTTTTTGAATGCTTCTGTCATAACTTTTAATATTATTTATATTATATTTTATTTACTTCTTTTAGAAAATTTCCTCAATAACTTATCATGGGAACTATTAAGAGCCTTTTGAAAATCTAAGGCTACAGCATCTATTTGAGAATTGTTCTCAACTGACTGAATTATATTATGAGTGAATGTGAGAAAGGCTGACTCGCAAGAGTACGAGGGGTGGAAACCATATTGATTACAATATAGAAAAGCTTGATTTGATTGGTCAAGCTAATTCCTTACATACTACTCACTCAAATACATACATACAAAGACTAATTGGCCTATAATTTATTGGTTCAAAAATTTTTAATAGATTCGTATAATGGAATTACAGTAGCTTTTTCCATCAGTCATTGGGTAAACAACAGTTATTCAAACATATAAAACATCATCTTTAAATCTGCTGTCAACTTTAGTAAACCACTGCAAAGACCATCAGGTCCATCTGTAAAGCTACGTTTGCATTTCCTTAAGCAACTTAATATATCACCCCTGGGAAAGTGTAATAGTTCAGTCTAATCCGCCAGAGAATCACTAGTAAGATCAACCGAGTCCATACCTTTACTCAAGAAGTTTGCACAAAAAAGGTCATTCAAAGCATTGGTCTTATTACCAGCAGACAGCAGATGAAAGGACCTTATCATTAACAGTACTCAGGGAAGGAATATTTACTTGAACCTAGCTTAGATAACATTTGTCATTTTGATTAAGAAGTTTTAATAAGTAAGTTTTTTTCAGCAGTATACTTTTCTTTATTTAGTTTCCTACACAACTCCCTGAATTTATCCAAATGATGAAATTTCATGCAGTATTTATGAGCAATTCTACATTTTCTTTTTAGGGTTTATATAGATCTTGTATAATAGATTGGTTCAGCATTAAGCTTAACTTTACGAACTGGTATTGGTACAAACAACCTCCTAGCCTGCAATAGAATATCATTAAAGTCCAACCATCTGGTCTTGATATTACCAGGTTTTGATACACAGTCACGAAATCTTTCAGTAAATTTAAATTTGCTTTTTTATAATCATATAGTAGGTAATCTACATGGGTTATTTTTTCTTATTAGAGTTTTTATCCTTAAAGCCACCGATTTATGATCCCAAATACCATCATGGAAAATTACAAAACACAAAGTCAATCAGATAAGCAAGCATAATATATCACAATTTATAACACTAAAGCTAAAATAGGCTCTACCAAGCACCTTGTGGACCCTTCGCTTAAAGAGAGGTAAGTTGGAAGCATATTTCAGGTTGCTTGGCAAATGACTATAAATTTTTATGCTTTCATAAATAATGAGTTTCTTGGTCAACGTTGACAGTCCAATGTTATAATTCTGACATGAACGAAACAAAGTCTAAAATAAATTAGCTGTAGATTAGTAACAATTCATAGCACAAAATGCTAGTTTGCCCAGAGTCCCTAGGTCTAGCATGCCATATATATCTAAGCACTCACTTCTGAAGTATACCTAAAAAAATATGCCATTATCCAGGTTCAATCGACTCAAGTAGAGCATATCCTATTCGGGGTCCTAGTTCTTGACCCAGTTCTATTTTGTCTGCAAAGCGAAAAGTAACCCAAGGCTACTTTTGACCTTATGGTTCTAATCAAATGATACCCTAGGTATTTTAGGTCAGAGTTTAGTATTAAAACAGCTGATTATATTTATGACATTTTCTTTATTAAGCTCAATCTTATTTTGACAATGAAATAGAACATGGCTTATCTAAACAGTAAACCTAAACCAGTCTTATAAATAATACAAAATGGAACATTATCTTAATACATACTAATAAACACACAAAATAAAAGCCCTATTTCATTCATATTGAACACAAAGATTAAATATTCACTTTTTCTGTTCGACAGCAGCCTGTTGCTTTGCTGGCTCACCTGTCTGGGATATCGGTATGGTCTTATGTTCCACTTCCATCGCTTCCACTGTAGGGGCTATAATGCTCAGCACTCCATCGGAAGACAATTTGGACTCTATTTTGCCCATGTCACAGTTTTTGGGCAATACATACTTTCTTACAAAATGCCTCGAAATGTAACCATGTTCATCCTGTTTCTCTTCGTGATTGCCTTCAACGGTTAAAACGTTGTCTCCCGTTATCTTAACAGAAATTTCTTCCGGTTTGAACTGCTGAACGTCCAGATTCGCTTGGAATTTATTCTTGTCAAAGGTGACCATAGAACCAGTATCCTGCTGCGAAGCACCGCTACGCCAATTTCTCAGGTATCCTGCTGGAGTTCGAGTTAAGAGACGGTTATTGAGATTTAAAGGCTGGAAGATATCCTCAGGCTCCAAACCTAGCCCAAATTGCTGGTCCAAGATTCTGGATGGTCTCAAACAGAGGTAGGAGGCTGGGCTCAGGGCATCGTCGAAAAGCAATGGTAATAAAGCCATTTTCTTAAATTCAAAACTGCACTGCCAAATGTACTCAGAAAACTATATAATCGCACTCACAGTATTCACAATTGACTTGTTCTTGTTATATTCACTTCAAGACTATTTGAACCGTATATTCACTGAATTCACACTAACGGCGAAAACACCGGTGCGAAAAGCTTTTATACAGTAACCGAAGTTCTTAGAACTTCTAGATAGCCTATAGAAAACAAGAGATTTTAACATCGGGAATGTTCGCGACTATTGTCAACGTAACGACCAATAGGATACGATAAATAGAACAACAAAGAAATCTGTTGGCTCGAATATTCGTGGGCCTGAATTCTCGAGTCATTGAAGCAGCTCGCCCTCATGTAGTAAGAGAAAGAGAACGTATCGTTAATCCAATGAAATAAATAAGGATATTTTGATTTTGTTTGCCTACCGTTATTGATAATTTAGGAATTGACGCCCAGGAAAAGACAAGAAGCAACTGTTCTTAGATTCAAGAAATTTATATACTTTAAGCAACTGTTCATGGGTTAATTTAATTCTTCACGTGGAGGTTGCTTTATAAAAAATCCACTTTGGTATATTTGGTAAAAAAAACTACGTTTTTGTCGTTTTTTAAGTTTATGCATACACGTTCAATGGATTATATTCGACGCAGCGCGTTCAATAAAATATCAGTGGAGGAGACATGTTTGGCAGAATTTATTTTTAAGTAATACAGACGATTGTTTGCATCCATAAATTTTATGTAAAAGGGTGAGTCAGGATAAGGACCACCTTTCCTCCAAAATTATCGACAAAAGAAAATGACGTTTAAAAATTCCCACAAAATTTATTTTAGAATACTGTTAATTTTTAATAATTTTAGGGCCATTAGTATGAACCTCGATTAGCCCCTGCCAAATTAATCAGTTTTTTATATAAATCATGCATCTATCATTACCACATTCAAGACATTGATTAATTTAAGGAACGATTAAAGTGACCATGTAATCGATGTTCAAAGTAGTGGTCCTTAGCGCCATTATTTTTGAGCTTCGATTAATCAGTGAATATTATAAGGGCCACTGCTTAGGACTTTGATAAATAAACACTCGTTCTTGTCAGTATAAAATTAATGTTCTAGATTCTAGACGTACGGCACCTATTCAAAACAGTGATTAATTTAATAGCGACTAAGCGGAGTACAAAGAAGTGGCCCTTAATCTATTAATTTCGTACTGTCATTGACCCAGTCAAATTAATTTAACGCGTGTTTAAAGTGGCTAATCGAAGTTTAAAGTAATAGCTCTCAATCAAGAAGTTTAATTAATGGGTCATAACACGGATCAGAATACTAGCCCCATGTTAGAGTATTGTGTGTAATATATAAACAATGATTAGAGGCTCATCAATTAAAATTAAAACAAAAAATGTTTTAGACCAGCAGAGCTGAAACTTGCCAATTAATATGTAGCATCTCGCTTGAATCATCGATTACTAGTTAGTTCACTTGATCGATGATTGAATTTATTTTCTGTAAAGCTCTCCACCCTATTAATGACAGTTGTTTGTCACTGTCAACTTGACAGATGATAAGAAGTTGTGGAGAGAGAGGTTAGAGGAAAGTTTTGAAATACCAAAATAAAAGTCCTTTATCTATGGAAAATATTTAGAACAGAACTTTTTATTCCAATTTTCAATATTGTTTTTGACCTTATGGGTCTAATCAAATGATACCTTAGGTATTTTAGGACAGAGTTTAGTATTAAAACAGCTAATTATATTTGGCATTTTTTTTTATTAAGCTCAATCTTATTTTGACAATTAAACAGAACATGGCTTATCTAAACCTAAACCAGTCTTATGAATAATACAAA
>MU187347.1:51606-75959 GCA_016904865.1 Pissodes strobi | reverse complement strand
TTTGAAGCTCACATCATTAATTTGAACAGTAAAATTTCTTCAAATTGTTACGCTGTTAGGATGCTGTCAAGGGAGTTGGAATTTTCTATTTCATAAAATGTGAACCATTTCTCATATAAACATTTTTGTGCTAAAAATGTCCTATTATTTTTCTTCTAATGAATTGTTGTTATAGCTCAACATATAGTTATAATTGTGACGTCACTGTTAAGCATCCTAATTTTGTCACTCTGCTTGTGCAGGCCAAGAATAATGTAACATGTGTTTATGTGCCTGTGTCCTTTCCCCTTTTGAAAGAACGATTTAGGGCTCTTTTGTAGTTTTAGAAAGTTATGTGAAATAAAACCTTTTTCAGTCTGTGACCTGTGGGGAAACTTCAACAAGCGGATTTTACTTAACATGAATGTGGCTACGGGGGCTATTAGGGCATGGGTCATTTGCGCGCCGCGGTCACTTTCACCTTTTGCTAGGGATTTATTGCTCCGATTGGTAATAGGACAGTTGCGCGCAAACGAGGGATTACGGAATGGTACCGACTGTAATATAAATGTTAGATATAATACCCCAGTTACGTTCCGTCCCATATATGTAACAAGCATATACGTTTCGTCCTCAAATATTTGAACAGTTCATGCCTGGCCCTCCGCTCGGGGGCGCACCAACAACTAAACCAAAACTAACCCAACGCATGAAAAGCAACTACATTTATGTTACAGTCGCCCTATGGCCAGATCTTATCGCATCTGCAGTTTACGTATAAGCACCTGTCCTGTGAAATTAAGACTACCTTCATACGCGCAAGTGACCAACACGCGGCTACGGATAAGATAGACGACACATATTTCATATTTATATTACATCCTCAACCTCAATATGTACCTTTTTACTTTCTTAAAAAAAAATAAGTTACTGGAAATTACAATGCAGATTTGGAAAGAATAGTTTATTATTTTATATGGAGGAAAAGTGATACTTTTCATGGCGCGCTCGTGTTTAACAGCCGAACGGAGTGAGGCTGGTAATAGAGAGCAAGCCATGAAAAGTAACTTTTCCTCCACATAAAATATGCTGTTTTTTCTTCAAATGTCGACAAATTAATGCAAAAATATCTCTTTTTAATAGTAATAATAATAACACAGCTTATTCAATAACCAGCTACTCATCTTGCGGCGGCATCCTTTGATTTGGGAAAGTCAAGTGAAAATTTTAGAAGAGGGCCATGAGTTAATATTTTTCTAAACGTCTGGGCATCTGAATAATACTTTTGACAGTTCGTTTAATTTCAAATACGATGTTTTATCGTCTAAAATCCGTTTGAAAACGATTTTAAATGGCAAAATTGTATAAAAATCCGAAATTTCCGGTCTTTTTAGGGCAATAGCCGTAGCTTCGGACGAATTTGTCGTGGATTTTGAAGCGAATATTAATTTTAAATTCAGCTCGCTTCGTGTCATTACATTGCCTGAAAAATCACGAGACCGTGAAACTGAACCGCTCAAGGCACTGCCAGGATGCGCAGTGCCCGACACTCCAACTCTCCGATTTCGATAGAGATAAGTAGCTGGTTATTGAATAAGCTGTGATAATAATTATTATCAAAGATAAGTTGGTTTGCAAGGCGGCTTAGACCGGTATCGGTGAATAGGCACAGGTCGTTGCTATAGTAATGTAACATAAAGCTGTCAGTGGACACTGTCAACAATAATTATTTTTTTAAAATTGCGTCTCCGATTGCGTTTTAATTCCGTATTGATAAGCAGTTATTGAGTAAGTTCGATTAAGTTAATAACCAATTTGTTCCTAAATTAGTGATTTTTAGAAATGCAGTGCACAAATTGAGTGATAAATACAAATTTTAGTTTAATAATTCTTGAGTTGTTGACGCTTGCTTTGTTGTTTGTTTGTATCTATGTTGCTATGGTAACACTTTTACCTCCGCCGGCGGAAAAGTGAAAAGTAAAGCTCCGGCGGAGGAAAAATGAAACTTCACGGCCGCCTACACAGTCGAGTAATGACGGATTAACTGACGATTGAAGAAAAAACAATTTCCCCTGTATGTTAATTGTTTATTTTTCCCGTACGATAAAAAATAAAAGTTACGAATGGTGCTAGTTTATAGGAATTTACCTGCTACAGGATAACTCTTTAAATGTAGTCCAGGAGGCTGTGATTTTTTTTGGTGCTTATTTTCCCGATCGGCGTATATCTCTTAGTTTGTTGGTGATATATATCTCTAATCCGACAACAGATTTTTTATTTCATCTGCTTTTATATGTGATTATGCTTTAATGTATATATGGTGTTTAAAAAAGCAAGGCACATGCCAACTTTGTTGTTTTAAATGTAATATACCACATTTTTTTAATGATTTCGAATTTTCTATTAAACTATGCATATTTCTATGTATCAAAACTCAAGTAAATTTGGAAATAACATACTAAATAATTAAAACGTATAATCAAACACGAAAATAAATAAAACATATAATTTCTAGCCTAATTCTGCATGTCCCCCATTACCCTCTTCACATCTCGTAAATTTTTTTCTAGCGTTCCAGCATTTTTCTTTTAATTTCTTCAATATTGTTGTTTCTTTCTCTAGAGACTGCATTTTTAGAATAGCCCCAAGAGGAAGGAAGGAGTTCGCGGGCCACTTAATTGTTCCATATCTACCCATCCACACTTGATAATTATTATGAAAAAGTCTCTTACTGCCAGAATATTATGGGGAATTGCCATATAGTTTAAAGTGGTTGTTCATCGATAAACTGTTCAATTTCATTTTTCCAATGTTCCAGATATTTTAACCCATTTAAGTTATCACGGATAAAAACCGGACCTAAGAACTTGTGCCCCATAATGCCGCACCAAATTGTGGATTTTCTTCGGACCAGATAAAACAATTTTTCCTGCTATAAATACCGGCGCGGCGGTGGTAAATATTGCCTTATCGGTCTACAAAATTGTATTTAAATAATTTGCATCATGATTAATACTTCCTCTTATAATTTGAAAATTTTCATGTCTTCTGTTGTTCGTCGTTTAATTTTTGAACTGTTCTCATTTTAAAATCGTGGTATCCGTACTGATTTGAAGTTCTCTGAACTGTTCCATAACGAATTCTCTTATTTCGTTGTCCATATCTTATATCTCTGACACAATCTTTGATAGATTTTCTTGAAAATAAAGCAATATAATAAGATAGACCCCTTTTTCGCTTCTTATTTACTAGAGTTGATGTTTCTTGCAATAACTTCTTCGCATTAATTAATTCATTGTAGTTGGTACATATGGTATTCTCCGATCATTCTTAACATTTTCCTTATTCTGTGCTCGTGCTCTTGTAACGTTATTATCATTCTTGAAATAAATCTCGACCATTTGCAAGCTTTCAAGAATCAAATAGCTCATTTTGTAAAATATTAGCAGAAAATAAAGATGAATCATTAAATCAGATTTCAAACATGAATGCCGTGCCATTTAAAAAATAAACCTTTATCTCCAGGTAGCAGCAGATATCTAAACAAGTAAGCAATTATATCGAAAAAATCATAGTATTTCGTAATTCTAAAACTTCAATATTTCGAAAACCGTTAAGTTTTGGTACATGATAATTATATTACTTATATGTACCGGGTGCGTATTACCATTGTTTACTATTATACTGAGCAACGAAGCGCAGTAAAGAATGGCTTAGCAAATACGCGTATTTTAGATTACCAATGTTTACTGCAATTCGGCATATTGCCCAAATCGTAATACTTTGAATCGCAGTAAAGGTATTATTATGGCTTTGCATGGCCCTCCGCTCGCTTCGCTCGCTTCGGGGGCTCAATCAACATGAACTAACCAAGTGCCAACCAAAACTAACCCAAGGCTAACCCAAAACTAAGAAAAAAAGGTAAATTAATAAAAAATCAATAAACAAAACATCTGTCGCGACCGACGGGAATCGAACCCGCAGCGCAGGAATGACAGGCAAGCACTCTGTCCACTACGCCACTAATAAACTGGTTATTTTTAAGGAAAAAAGGTATTACTTATTTGATCTCGATAAATCGCCTCGTCTTCAGGAAATTCGAACTTTAGTGCCGTTTCACATGGACGCGGACGGTCAGCGTGAGGATCATCAGCGCGCTGATCGTCAGCGTCAGAATTTTGTTTCACATGAACCAGTATTAAAATGGATTCCAAAGACGGATCATCAACAGTTATTGCCGTATCGGCTTATTTATTATATACTATTATTATTAATTAGCATAAACTTCTTTTGATTACTCTTCCCAGGAAGTTTGCCTTAACTCTCTATTTTTATGTCCCTCATCGTGGACCTTCCACAGATCCATCATGTACTATTACCATCAATCTCCACTGATCGTCAGCGTCAGAATTTTGTTTCACATGAACCAGTATTAAAATGGACTCCAAAGACGGATCATCAACAGTTATTGCCGTATCGGCTTATTTATTATATACTATTATTATTAATTAGCATAAACTTCTTTTGATTACTCTTCCCAGGAAGTTTGCCTTAACTCTCTATTTTTATGTCCCTCATCGTGGACCTTCCACAGATCCATCATGTACTATTACCATCAATCTCCATCATGTACTATTACCTAGTCCGGGTCGCCGATTCAGCAATCATATGAAAGTATACCTAAACATAATGGCCCGTACGCACACGGACCGTCCGCGGGGCCGACGGGCCATGCGGATGACTTAGCGGACGAAATCCGTCACGCGGATGGTCATCGAACATCTGAAAGCAAAGCTTCCATGGAATCAATGCCATCCACCCGCGCGCTGGCGCTGATAATCTGCACGCTGACCGCCCGCGTGCATGTGAAACGGCACTTAATCATTGAATGCACGGGGACTTAATGATATCTGCCATGGTTATTCGTTTACTAACGCAAGTAGGCTTGACCATTGACAAAAATATTATTATTTAACAAATATTTTAAATAAAAGATAACAAAATTGCAACAAATTATCAATAATAACAGAGTATCAGGAGATGTTATTGTAAGAATTAAACTGCAGATATTTTCGATACCTGACCTGTTAATCATTCAAAATACGAAGAAAATTGTTATTTTACAGTTGGTTGGTTATGACTGTTACACCCTCTAGCGGCATTTTGTAAAGTCAAAATTATTTCCAGCGTTTTCCCTTAAGCGTTTTTACCCCCAAGCTCTATATGATAACTAGTTTTTGAGATATGCCGGTCATTCTTAGTTGGCCACCCGGTATGAGATATTTTGGTAGCCTTATTTGTAAAAAAAAAATGAATGTTCCACCCGTAGAAGTTTCGTGCTTATTTTCAATGCAACGATAATGTAACTGTTACCGCTAGCCTATTTGGGTTCTTCCGAAAAAATGTCCCAAAATCCTATTTTCTTTCCAGCTTTGACTTATTTTACTTATATTTTAGGTTAGGTAAGAGATACCAAGATGCGGTTTTCACTGACGTATTAAGCTCTCATTTGGCTGTTTTTTGTTTAAAAAAAGTGATATCGTTGCATTTAATTTTTTTGAGAAAATCTGATTTATTTGCGGTTAGGCAAGAAAACGCCCTCTAGCGGGTAGGTGACAAATGCAATCACCCCACTGAAGGCACGGTTGATAGCCTAAGGAATGCCCTTTTCAACGACTTCAAGTTTATTAAGATCCGTTCAGCCATTTTGACATTATTGACATTTATTTCCGAAAATGTTCGAACTGGGGGACGGCTTAAGACTTCTTGAGGCCCTGGGCCTAGATGTAAGCGTAGGCCCCCTTGCCTATGGGGGAGGGGCTGCTCCCCCCCTTGGGCCCGCTCCCACTTGCCCCCCTCATTACATGCGCCGTAGGCGAAAATTTTCGTAAATTTCAAGGTCATTGTCAACACAAGGTCAAGGTCATAACTTTTGCAGAACTTGAATTTTTTAGGAAACCCGGGCACACTTAATGTAAAACCAAAAGCATAGATTAATATTGGAATTGTTCTTCAAATAAATATTACAATTATTATTTTTTCCGTTAAAAGTTACTTAAATCTGTCTCCGACCATGTTTTATCTCCTTCAAAAACTACACATGAATAAATGGCAATAATAAAATAGGTAATTAATTTTTTTTGTTGCATCCAAAAATCCAAATGCAAAAGGCAACTTTCCGCAACAGATATTTCTTACAATGCAGGATTAAAAAGTTTACCGGCGCGGCGCTCTGGAACGGGTAAACCAGCGCCTTTGCCAAATTAACACGTCGGATAGTCTTGATCGGCAGTGAATTGATTAAATTATAATTGTTTAAGATTTAATGTACCTCTAATTTGTGTGACATTGATATTCTTTTTAATTCATTTTTTCTTTGTAGTGTATTTAGAAAATCTTTTAGCGTTCACTTAAGTAGGCGGTGCCCCCCTTGATATAGGTACATTTGATTCAGCAAAAAAGTATCTTATCTCTTATAGGGAATAAGACATTAATAAATAAGAAATAATAACTTTTTAACTAAAATGTAATGTATATTGTGGAAACTTTTCTAACAAAATAACAAATTTAAATTAACAAATTACAAAGGTCGTTTTCTACATTTTGCAGAAGCAAAATCGTGGATTATGTCTTCAAAATCAATGGTTTGTAAAATTTCGCTTTCAATACTCATCAAACTTAGGTTATTCAATCGTGAGTGGCTCATGCGGTTTCTAATTTCGCTTTTGACTATTTTAAGTTTGGAGAATGAACGTTCCCCGCTTGCATTGGTGACCATCATGGACAAAAAAATTCTCATAGCAATTTCAATGTTTGGAAATACTGTGAAAATATTTTCTTTAAACATAGGAGCGTACCGATTCCAATAGACTTATCATCTCCATCTTCTGTTAGTTCATCTTGATCATCAGTTATTTAGATTTCTTTTTCTTCTCGTTTTTATTTTTCTTCCCCATTTCTACTTCCTGTTTTTTTAGTTTTTCAATATCGATGCTGATATAGGATTTGAAATGATCACATTCTAACATTAATTCATGGGTGTTAATGTCCTTGTCATAAAATTGTGACAGTTTTACGGCTTCTTAAAACAATGTACCTTCGCTTCTTTTGCTACATCTATGACCTACACAAATTACACAAATATTTTTTTTTAATTAAGAACACTGAACACTTGTCTATTCGTCCTTTTTCTGCAATTAAAACTAGGTACTAAATGTAAATTAAGCAAACGCAAACGCATCAAATCAAAGCAGTCCAGCTTGCTGAGCAGGTTTAATAGAACATGTGATAAATAAATAACCATAATCTATATTTTTTTCATTTTAAGACTATTTGCAGGTGTACCGGTTTGCGGCTGATATCAAAGAAATATAAAAAAGTAGCAATTTCTTACGACGCGACGCCGCGCGCCGAGGACGGCCAGCCCAGGCAAAACACCAACACCTCTTTGTCGTTGACAATGTGCCGACGCCGACGTCGACTATTTTTTTTTATTAAACGACAGCCGAATTTGTGCCTCCTGGTCCTATTAAATTGAACTGATAATAGATGAATAGAAATATTGTTCTGTTGCTTTAGAGATTTTGTATTAAAATTCTAGTTAATAGTTAAAGGTGAATATATTTTATTGAAGGGGGTGTTTCGTGGTTTTTCTGAAACTAATATATATTTTATGATTGATGGAAATCAAAAATTTTTTTGAATTTTTACTAATAATATTAATAAAACTTTTTCGCTACACGCTACTTTTTTTTTCTATAATTTTTTTTCCATAATTTTTTTTTTAATTAGGCGTAGGCTTAGCGAGGCCCCTTTGGCGCCGGAGGCCCTGGGCCCGGGCCCAGCCGGCCCATGCCTTAAGACGTCCCTGACCCCCCACCGCTTTCCTTTAAGGGATAGAGCAAAAAAGAATCGAATTTATCTCGACTTTAAAATGGCAATGCATTATACTATCTTTAATTTTAGAAAATTTTGCAAAAAACGGATTTTAAAATATAAGTACAGTGACTTGTATAAAGTCACTGTAAATATAAGGTGCATGGCTATTAGCCGGCCATTTTGGAAACTTGAAGATAATCTCCAACATTTTCTCTTGGGCGCTTTACTCATAATATTTTTTACGGTAAGTCTTTACGACAATTACTTTTCAAGATATAGTCGATGAGTGTCTAGTTGGCCACCCCGTACTTATATTTGGAAAATTTATGTAATAGATAGTAGACGAATATTTCAACTTGGCATGAAAATGAAAAAGGATGACTCTTACTTTACGTTGAATAAAGAGTATATCTAACCTTACATAAATAATTAATTAAATACAAATGAACCAGAGATAATTTGATATATCTATCTGCTAATATTGTTGAAAGAAGAAACGACGAAACAAAGTTCACTTTAACGCTGACAATTTGGCAACGTGGTTACAAAGATCAGATGTTCCTAAATCCTTTATTGATTCAGAATGAAAACAGTGTTGTCATACTTAACGGTAAATACTCTTAGAGTTTATTGTTTTAAAAGTACAATTATTTAGGCCGTAATTTTCCAGGCTCAACTAGGATGCGGTACTCTGCCAGGAGCGTCTCCACTGGGGGGTAGCCGCACACAAATTTAACATTCGTAACTGAGTAATAAGTTTAAAAACTAATAGAAATTGCCAGAACGAAAACTTTCAGTACCTCCAAAAATCATCTGGTGTTTACTATATCAAATAAAACATTAAATAATTTAGCCACAAATTTCATGACACTACAGAATTTGATAAGAACCCTTTCAAACTTAAATGTTGGTGTTTTGGTACCTACCTAGACTGATTTCTTTGTGACATATTTTATACGTTTAATTGATGTATTTTCTAATATTAGAATAATTCTTTTTTATAAAATATATACTACTTTAGGTGTAAGTATAATAAATACTTATACTATTTTTTTGTACTTATTTTTTTCTGCATATAGCTAAGATTAGAATATTTAATCCACTCATTTTTTGAAGTGAAAATTTCTTTTGGAGCGTTCAGCACACTTTTTCGTGGGTAATAAATAAGACTAAGCTATCTACGCCAAAACATGTAACGCTTAAAGCTGTCTACGCATGTAACGCTCAAAACTATTATTTACGTTCGGCTATTTATCGCTCATTCGGGTAAAATCGGCGCCGACTTCGGCCAAGCGAGGGAGAGAACAGTCATCGGAGCGATTTCAGTTACTATAAACCAATGGTTTCATTCTTATTTTTCTCGAAAACGACTGCGAGTGGAAATTCGGGATTTGGCACGTTTTTAGTCAACACTTCAGTACCGCCAACGGTAAATTGTTTTTGGATATTTGATTTTCCATTTGTGGGTTATTACGCCAAATCTGTGATTTTTCAAGAAAAAATTAAACAATTTTGACAAAACTTTCTGGACACGTACCTTTTGACGACCTTCAGAATCCTGTTAAAATTCGCAAGAATCGGAAAATGGCGAGTAGTTTTTGAGCGTGCATATTTTTGAAAAGCGATCACTGGGCCATTGTAGCACCGAAAAAGTCGCGAGTATCGAAAATACTGATACAACAGTTCTTCTTTCTCTGTTTCGAAAATGTCGGGAAAACAGGCTTTTCAGGGAAAATATAAAAACATCGATTTCTAGGTCAAAAAATGAAGGTTTCTATTTTTTTTTTGTCGAATTTTTTTTTGGAACAGCCAATTACTTGAGAATCTTTACCAAATATTGTATTAGAAAACATTTTGGAAATAATGATGCTTTTTATACATGGTGAGCTAGTTGAATTTAAACTTTTCACCATTTCGAGTTACGTCACTTCTGAATATTGTATTACTGGAAAATCGAATAACCTGGAGCAATAAAACTTCCGTACATTAAACAGGGGGGATATGAACAGAACATACCAAAAAATCGCAACAATCCGATTGAAAATGCCGAATTGGTGATTTTTTTATTTTTAATTTATAAAATATATTTTAAGCGTACGTGCCAGATTTACAAAAATCAGTCTGAAATTTGTAAACCTCGTAATATCTGCTATCATCATCGCTAATGTTGCGTGTTAAATCTTCAGAAGTCTCCAGAACGCTTGTCTGGGAAATCCTTTGCATTTGGGTCCGAGAGTTAATAGACCAGTGGATTGTATTTCGATATCTACTATCGGAAATTGAATTGGATTTGACACAATGAATAATCATGAATTTTCTTCAAACGAATCCCATATCTCGAAGTCAGCCATTACTGTTCGGGTTTGACAATCCTCCGGGATTCGTCTGATTATGGTGGTATAGAGAAGTACTTTACATATTAGATGTTCTTGTATTCTGATAGTTCGGGTGTTTCTGCAGATGAAGTCCTCCTTCGTGACTCTTGAGCACTTGGATAACTCCTGCATTTGCATATAGTAAACTTTGCTATTACTGATTAGGAGGTAGGGAAAATATGGTTCAATGTAAGAACAAAGGTTGGAATTATTATGAGGAATAGAAAGTGAAAGTAATTTGAACCAATCATATTGTACTTTTCCAGCTAAAGGATAGGGGATTGAAAATATTAATATTGCACTAAAATGTAGAACTCCCAATTCACTAATTTCAACATATTATTGTAGTGCAAGATAAGAAGAGAGGTAATTGTTGATTGCTGTTTATTTGCATTTGAGATAATTATTTTAAGAGATTCTTTGGACTGATAACCTTCGGATGTATTATATTATGTTTAGCTAAAGTGATAGAAAGATATATTAATAAGTTATATTCTTCATTTAAGTCTTCTAGAAGTTCTGTTAAAGGCATTAAGTGAGAATTTATCGTTAATTATGTTTTGCGATCATTATTTCCTTCACTGATTGATTACTGAAAAGATTGAAGAATTTAATATTTTTGTTTAATGTTGCTTTATGGATTTTAAACTCTTGAATGCTAGAATTGAAATTCTGAATCGTATTTGAAATAATCCCAATTTGTTATTTCATTAATACTTGCGTTTCGCGGATCCTTTAACAAAGATTTAAGTTATTCTTCACAGAATTTAACGTCATCAGCATCAGGAATACCAAAAAGCCAATTAAAAGCGTAAGACGCTCCGTCAAAAATGCATCTTTTTTCTCGTAATTTATTATGTCCAAGTATCTCGTTCACGGTTTGATCTTTTTCAAGTTTGGGTTAGATTACTCCAGCTTTTCTTATACTAAAAGTATTTATGCAATACATATCAAAATCTGATGTTTCATCTTGACTGCATAAATTATGAAAATTTTTATAGATATTACAGATTGAGCTTAATTTCCCGTTATAATGAGACATATTTAAATGAGTAAGTAGGGTAAGTTTTGAAGTTGTAATCTTTACGTCGCCTAATTTATCGTAGTATAATCCCATTTGATCATGTAGAGGTTTTATAAGATAGTTTTGCACACAATAAGTAAAAATAAGAAGTAAAGTCGAAAGGAATAAGTACGTGATAAGCATGAGCAAGGGCGTCGGGAGGAGAGGGGGGCAGTTGCCCTATCCTAAGCACTAGAAGATATATATTATATTAACCTAACAAACATTTAAAAATTACTTTTCAACTATGGTTTTACTGTCAAAATGTCGGATTGCCACCCCCCCCCCCCCCCCAAGCTCGCAAGTTGGCGACACCCTTAAATGGACCCTTATAGTTAGGTGGAGTTTCTTATTTAAGCGGGGTGTTTTAATAATGTTTTAACATTGTGATCATAATATTGTTTTGTTTTCAATTTAGATTTATTTATATTTTCTCTGACTTGTTTCTGACTTGAATTAATTTTATGATTTAAAATAACTACGTAATCGTCATAAGAGTATCTAAGTACTGGTTTTTGTGTTAGTCTGTTATGTAAAAAGGGTTTGTATCCGAATAGTAATTCGTATGGCGTAAAATTTGTAGATGAGTGAACGTGCGTATTGTATGTGAACATAGCGAATGGAATGAGTTCATCCCAATTATTTTGTTTTTCATTTAAGAAGTGTTTGAGGTAGGTACTCTTCTAGAGTAAGTGAGATCGTTCCAATGCGTCGTTTGTCTGAGGATGATATGGACTACTGGTTAAGTATTTAATTTCAAAAAGTTTAAAAAAAAATCCTTCACCGAGTTGGACATAAAGTTACAACCTTGACCTGAAAGTATTTTTTCGGGAATACCAAATAGTGTAATAAATTTAGCAAGTTCATTAGCAATGGTGACAGCTTCGTGATTTTTAGTAGGAATCGCGTATGAATATTTAGTTAGACCATCCTGCATGGTGAGAATAAACCTATTTTCATTCTCCGTAATGGGTAGCTATCCCACAATGTCTATTGCTAATCGTTCAAATGGTTTTTGGCTGGTTGAGGTAATTTCCATAGGGGCCTTGCTTGGTTTGAAGTTAGTTTTGTTTATCTGGCATGAGGGATATTGTTTGATATATATTTTTTATGTCACACTTCATGTCCTTCCATTTGTAGTTTTCTTTAATTCTCTTATAAGTCCTAATGAATCCAGAATGCTTTGCTAAGTTTGAGTCATGATTTTCTCGTAGGAGCCTTTCAACTTCTTCTCGAGTCTTTGGATGATATTTTTTTAGTGATAATGGAAACCTTAATCCCGGCATCTTTGAATAGATAATGTATTATTTCGTAATGCATTGCTTTTTTTAACGTGCCACTGTGTGGAACAATATCTGCAAATCTTAACATTGCTGCGGTTGGGATGTAAATGCGGCATTGAGAGAATCGAAATCTTTCCGACGTAACATTTGAGAGATCTCTGGTTTAGAGTGATATACAGACATAATAAAAAATAAGATAGGTAATTTCTGATCTTGATTAGCCAAGTCATTGGCATTATGGAAATTTGCTAAAAACTGTCCTAGTTCAAACATATTGCCGTTAAACCCGTTGGTTTAATTTATATGAAAAAGTCAATTGAGTAGGTTTCAGGCGGCAGTGTAGATATATTTGAGGTCATTTGATTCGTTGGAAAATTGGAAGTCCTTTGATTTGTTAAGGGATTTGGAATTGTTTGGTTTTGCATCATTTGGATTGTAGAGAAACTAGTAAAGTTACAAAAATAAGCAAAATGTAATAACTAAACAATAGATAAGGTTCGCTTACCGAATATATATTTTTTTTATGTTTGGCACACACACAAAACGAGCCGTGCGTATGCGGAGAAGACGGTGGACGTTGGACTTGCAGCGCTGTAGGTTGTAGTTTTCGGAAAAGACGTTACTCGGAAGTCCATTCCAGAGAGAGGCAGCCCTCCAGATAAAGGAGTCCCGTCAGAGCGACATCCTAGGTATTCGCAACTGAATAGTTTGTTGATGAGCAACTTGTGTCTGACGGATGTTTCTGTTTGGCACAACTCTGGACGGAATCACAGTGCCAGCTCGTTCGAGCGCATTCCGTAGTAGTATCGATAGTAAAGAGATAGACTCGCCACCTTTCTTCGATGTTCAAGGCTATTGTTAGTCAACTCTGGGTCATCAACAAGACGGACTGCTGTCCTCTGTATGGAGTCGGATATCCTGAGCAGGTTAGGTGCCGAGCTCCACACATGGGAACAGTATTTCAGAGATGGTCCCGTCGTCGTCGATAGAGCAGTAAGAGCTGATGAAGTGTATACAACTTTTTTGCTTTATAGAGTGGTCCTAGGTTTTGTGCTGCTGCCTTGGCGATTTTGGTGACGTGATTACGCCAAGACATGTTGCTTTCTACGTTGATGCTCAGCAAGTTTATGGATGAGGCCAGAGTCAGTGTTTGTCCTGTCATTGTTTGTCAGGTTCTGTGGTGTTTGCTGTTCTTGAGAAGACAGCCGCTTGAGTCTCTTCTGCGTTAAACGGACCATTGTTTTCCTCACCCCATTCCACGATGGCGTTCATATCCTCATTGATAGCAGCAATCTGATTTCCTCGCTCGCATTGGGTACGAGCAGCGATTCTTGGAGTCCGCGACATGAATGAGGATATAAGAGTGCTGTCGCCTGCAAGGCTGTAAATAGATTTTTTGTCCTGTCTAAGAGATCGTTGATATAGAGCAGCAACAGTGTAGGAGATAATATACACTCTTGAGGAACTCCAGCATTGATTTTAAATTCCTTTGAGAGATATCCATCAATACCAACTCGGATGCTTTGATCCCTTAAGAAATTGGAAAGCCACAAAAGCAGTGGTGGTGGTAGTCTATATGCTGTCAATTTTCACAGCCTATCAAATGCTTTGGATATGCCTCGATGGCTTTGGTTCACAGATAGGTCACGAAAGTCAGGAGATTGTTGATCTGTGCTTGTGGAAGCTACTGGCGATAGCTTATGGTGCCTGCCAATTCGAGATATTTTAGGAGTTGTTTGTTGATCAGTTTCTCCATGAGTTTGGACATGATGGGAACTAAAGCAATCGGATGGTAATTATTTGGAATCATGTTTTACCTTTCTTCTTGACTGGTTGCACCTGAGCGCATTTCCAGCTAGAAGGAAAGCGTGCAGTTCTGTTTGATAGGGAGAAAAGCCTGCATAGTGGAGCTATTAGTGCAGTAGCACATTTCTTAAGCACTATTGCAGTAAACGCCATCCGATCCTGTGGCCTTGTTAGTGTCTAGGCTTTTGAGTATTCGTTTCACTTCGCGTTGGTGAAGTGAATTCACTCTCGGGATACTTGGGGAGTATTTCCTTGAAGATCTAGTAGAATCTGATGCAAACATTTCGGTTTTTCTTTGGCCGATTCCGCTTTGAGCCATCATCTTTGATCAGTGGTGGAATTGACGTCTTTGAGAAACCCTCATTGGCAGCTTTGGCAACTGATCAAAAGGATCTTGATCCGTTAGGACAGTTGAGAAGCTTGCTCTCGTCAGTGGTCCGCTTACACTGGTTTGTAGTTGTGATGAATATATTTCGATTTTCGGTTGTCGGGTTTCGGCGCCATTTGCGGTAGGCGGCATTTTTCGCATTGCCCGCTCTTGGGCAGTGTTTTCGAAGCCATTGTTTACCGTCTGAGATACGTTTCATAGAAGAGGGGATGAGAGCTTCCATACCAGTTAGTATAACTTGAGTTATCTCATCAGCAGATTCAGAGGTGTTTTGGTTCATAAAGCAGACATCTTTCTGAGGAAAAGAAAGATAAAACTCGCGAAGATCACGCCACTTTGCAGATTTGTAGTGCCAAACCTTTCGGGGTATCTGTGGCTCCTGTGTTTTAATAGCAAGGTCACAGGTTACGGAGATAAGATTGAGGTCTGATGAGCCCAACGGAGATTGGACAGTTAGGGTGTAGAGGTCAGAATTAGTTGTTAAGAATAGATCCAGGAGGCTAGCAGGTCTTTTTGATGCTCATGGATCCTGGTACTCCTGGTAGGTTCGTCAACCAGCAGAGTCAGTTCGTGACTTATAACAAAAGTCTCGGCTGCTCGTCCTTCATCGTCCTCTTTGTTGGAGTATTTCAAACAGTCGATGTTATATACGTTGAAGTCCCCTACTATGACAATTTTTACCGTTGGATAGTTGATCTGCAGAAAATTATTTTGATTGCCAAGATTTGAGAAAAGAGGTTTATATTGAAGTTCGCTACGTGGTATATACAAGCAACAGATGAATTTGGTTGTTCGATCTGTGCTTAATTTGAACCACATGACATCGAAGCCCTTAGGTTCGTATGTTTCTTCTCGTTGGCAACATAAATCGTCTCATATAAAAACAGCTAATCCAGGGTTATGTCGAAATCGGGAGTAAAGGTCGTAGAGTATATTCAATACCGATACCAATACCGATTTTCTGTTGATTTTTTCTGTTTTTTTTTCTTCCAGGATCCAGTCCGCAGCGCCAAAATTGTTGTGTTCTCTCGGTGATTGGTGAACTTGTCGAAAAAATAACGGCATGTACTTATTCTGGCACTCACTAGTTTGGGTTTGGGCAAGTATAATTTAGGTAGTAATAATTTTATACACAGATTCGAGTTGAGATAGGGAATAACGATGACTTAAAATTGACTGATAATGAATGAATAGAAAATGAATAGCTCTAAAGATCCTTTTATAGTCTGTTATGTTAAATGGTTTTGTCTTGATAATATCAATGACTTCCAAAGGGCGGTGTGCCTTATTCATAGATTTGAGTTCTTGAGAACTGGCTTACGCCACTTCCTGATATTGGAGCGCAGTACTGATCCATTTTCATATTTTCTGAGATAGGGCACTTGGTGTTAGTGGCGACGATATATACCTACTGCTTCTCCCTAGGTAGTAATTTCTTATTTTAACTAATATCTACTTTTAAATTATTAAAAATGCAAACAGTCGAATTATTTCAGCTGCTCGCTGCTTCTAATGTGTGTTCATTTTCGCTATGCCTGCGCCTAAGATAATCGCCTGGGCAGCTTGGCAACAGTGCTAGACCAACAAAAGCTGAACTATCACGTAGTGTACACGTGCACAATACTGGAGTCAAGCCTGTTGTAAACACAAAAGTTCTGTAAATAGGCGCACCAAATCAGTACCAGGTTAGTGTTTCCTGAAGCGCATTACGAAAAACTTCCTTAATAAAGAAAAAGTGTTGTTCCCTTTGGAAATATACTGACCTAATTTTCTCTTGACGGTGATTGAATCCAAATTTCCGTTTATCAGTGTTCTGTTTTCTCCTATTTCGCATGTTTTATTGCTGATTCTCTAAGATGTTGACTCAAAGTGCTTTGATTAATTTTAACCATTCTATGTCTGGGTAAGCCATTTATACACCATTCTTTTTAACTTAATTTATTAGTTTAATATGGACTTTTCTTTGTCTTCTCTTCTCTCGCAGAACAAATATTAATTTCCTCCTCCCTACAAAAACCGCTTTGTGAATTAAATACTTATTTAGAAAATATATTTATCATATTCTACGGTATGCTGACTATGCTATTATTTGTTATATTTTATTAACATTTAATAATATCTACAAAACATATTCGACTACCTTATCCTACCATTTTCAATTAAAAAAAAAATTCTTTTCCTTCTTTAATTTTAATTTTCCTTTTAAAATTGATTCAGTTATTAATCTAAAAAATACAAATAGACTTTTCAAATATATACAGTGACTTTTAAAAACAATGCAACATGTGGCAAACTATTAGGTATTATTAATTTTCAAAAAAAATCACAATGATAGATTTGAGATATCAGGTACAGCGCGCGTAAAATATAGAAATAAGTATATGTGAGAAAATGTGAAATTTCGAAATATCTTAATTAAAAATTTCTATTTTAGCGAAACTAAAGGGCTAAAAAATACAAGCAAAGACCTTTATTTATAGTTTGGGTCTATTTGAGAACTTTACTCTAGAAAGTAGTAAAAAATATCAATTTTCTCTACTTTAAGATTTAATTAAGTGTAAAATTGTAGGTCAAATCAAAAAACTTTTCTGTTTTAATATTTAAGAGTTTAACATACATTTCTACTAATTAGCAAAGTCACAATTTAATAACAAATGTACCAATTGACATAAAACGCAAGATTATAGATAATAGATATATCCAAATATATTATAATATATTTGGATATATCTAAAACAAAATGAAGCTTTCAGAACAACACCCTCTGAACTAGAAGAACATCAAAACAACGCACATCGAGTCATCGAATGAACAAATACAAGCAAGCAAAAATAAAAGTTTTAAAAAATCGTATATAATATATCATTAAAAAAATTAGTATTATACCTACTTATTTATTTAGGATATTCTAATCACTTTTATTTAACATCTTTTCCTTTTATACTGTTTTATCTTGGTTTCCAGCCATGTAGTTAGCTCGCATGCCATTTTTTATTGTTATGGATTATTACCTTTGTATTTTTAATGCTTTTATTATTACCGATTATTACTTTATAATATTAAACCTACTTGTATTTCAAATAATTTTTCTTACAATCAAGAAAATCATACATCATGATAAGTTGAAACTGACAATGGTTATATTTTCTGCACTTAAAAACATATCAAAAAATCAAAAATTACCATTTCTACGAAAACGCGGGAGAATAAAATTGAGGTATTGAGGTCCACCCCTGGAAGCACTACCATCATCCACTTTAAAATCTTAAATGGCACTAGCCCACTTGTGACACCTCTCTGGAAGGTTTATCAAAAATAAATTTCAGATTTAAGTAAAAATTTTTAGAAAATGTTTTAAAACTGGCTTTTGCAATATTTGGCAGAAAAATTAGGAAATAAACCTAAATGATGAAACAGGATCCCAAGTTTAATAAAACAGTATTGTAGTTGCTGAAACTTTCTGTTTTTTGCAATAACGTAAATACTTGTTTATTTGTTCTTTTTAACTATTTTACTAAGTTCTCAAAATGATTTCCTATTTGTTCTAAATAGAAAAAAAGACAATTTTCAAATTCCTCCTTAACTTTCTGAAGAATGCCTCTTGAAATACTTCGACAAGCATCAATTATCCTCTGACGCAATTCTTCCAGAGACGTCGGCTAGGTTTTGTAAACTAGTGATTTAATATACACCATAAAAAAAATAAGTCCATAGGGGGTAAGGTCGATTGATCTTGGGGGCCACCCGGCCACCTAATTGTACCTCTTCTGCCAATCCACTGGTTTGGGTAATTTTTGTTAGGTGCACTATCGAAATGTAGATCTTCGTTCAAACTTAGATTGCCTGACATTTTTGTCAGGATGGCTTTCACCCTGAGTATCATAAAGAAAAATCAGCTCTACTCGTTCTTTCAGACCATTTCCGAATTAAAATAAATTTCAAGAAATAATACAGACACAAAAGCTAGACAATTTTAGTACTAAAATAGTGTTTTAATTTACGCTGGGTATCCTTTTTCATCATTTACGATTATTTTCTAATTTTGCAAAAGCCAGTTCTAATAGATTTTCTCAGAATTTTGCTAACATTTCCTACTTAAATCTCATTAATTTTGGTATCGCTGAAAAGCACTTTGATAATATGATAAGCTTCCCAGAGAAGTGTCACAAGTGGCGTAGTACCATTTAAGATTTTAAAGTGGTTGAGGATCGAGTTGAGGATAGTGCTTCAGAGGTGGGCGAGGGTGGTCCGCAAATTACCTAATTTTTAAAGTGAAACTTCTTTAGCGAGGGTAAGTCCGAAAAAATGAAAATCAAGTGAAACGGAAACCAAAATCAAACACTTTAATGAAGCATGTTCCAGTATAGAGGGCTGAAATTTTCAAGACATGTAGCCGGGGTAAAATGAGGATCCTGGACGAAAACTGGGGGGGGGGGGGGATTATACCCTGCCCCGCATATCCAAAAATTTTCGAAAAAATGGGAAAACATTGAAAAAAACGTAAAAAATTGTTCGGAAAGGTAATAAAAGTATTATAAAAACGAAATAAAAAAAACAAAGTTAGAGAAACGCGGTTTTCGGCAAAAAAAAAGGCGAAGGAGTTGAGCTACGAGGACGGGGATGGCATAAATGGAAAGAAAAAAATGGAAAAAGCAAAAAAAATAAATAAAAAAAAAAGGTTGGAAACCTTTAAGGCAAAAGTTAAGAAAGAAAAACTTCTCTTTCAGAAGTTTCACTTCAGTTGTGTGCTTATAAAGGTGACGCACATAATTTTTTATTTATTTCTTTTCTTTTGTACTTTTCAGAATAGAAGTAATGTCTAATAAACTGCTATTCAATTGAAAGCCATAGAAAAAATTTTAGTCTAGATTTTAATGTAACGTAAGTATCTCCAAAGCTAAAAAATATTTTTTAATGCAGTTTCCAAAACATTAGAGCAAATTTCGTGGTCTATCAACTAGGCTACCGGGTATTCTTAATATTGTGTATATTTTGTATGTACCGGGTAGTAAACAAATACGTACAAATTTTATAAAATTTCATTTGTCAACATATAAAAAACAAATTCGGGGATTGTTTGATACTTTCAGTTTTGTCCAAAATATGGTTTTTTTTAAGATAAAAGGTGACTTTTTTTATTAATTAGACTAAAAGTCTTGAAGTAAGTATTAATTAAAAAAAATATGTCAATATTCCCTTCGTTTTCGGATGATACCCTTACACTTTTAAGTAAAAAAATCAAATCCACATTATATAGGGTGGTTAAAATACAAAATGCTAGGAAAGCAAAACTAATTTTTCAAAATCACCATGCTTTACTAACATTTTGTAATTTTTTAAGCTTCCTGTCTATTGTGGAGATGATTTTTTTACTTAAAACTGTAGTTATTTCTGCGAAGATGGAACTAGTCATTTTTTAAGTAAGGCATATTTAAAAGTTCCAGCGTAATGAATAAAAAAGTCACCTTTTATTCGGCCGAAAGTAAAAGTATCAAAAAATCTCCCAAACTAACCCAAACAAACAAAAAAGAAAACAAATGTTGGTAAATTTACGTGTCAAATGAAATTTTATAAAATTTTGTATTTGCCTGCTACCCCGTACAGGGTGGCTCGAATTCGAGTCTATGTATGGGCGGTTTCGAAAACCGTAATATATACAGTGTCGGTCAAATTAGGGCAAAATTGCGCATTTAGGTGCCTAACAATATCCCGTTTAGAAAGTTTTAAAATTCCGAGTATTTCCAGAAAAAAACAAAATTTTGAAAAATTGTTTAATTTTTTTTTCCTGGACTTATTTAAAAACGGATTTCTAATTGAATTACATTGCCACTTTTTCCGCTCTATCCAATGGTGGTATCCAATTTGAAAATCGACGTTTCGTCTTCTTGGGGTCATCATCAACTTTCTTTTTTTAAATATGAACTTTAATTTTTTTTATCGTTTTTCGGATGATTATTAATATGAACGTGCTTAATTTTTTTTATTTTTTATTTATATTTTTTTTTGAAATCACTTATTTTGTTTTGGCGTAATTTTAAATAGTTCGTTAGTATTGAAGTTTTTATATTCTATAAAACTATTTTATTTTTTTTGTGGAAAATTACAGCCTTTACTTAAAAAAAAATAAAAATAATAAAATTAAATAAACAGGTTCGTTTATTTTTTACCTCAAAGCAAGGTAAATAATTTAAAAAATAAATAAAAATTAAAATTAAAAAAAAGGTAAAAGAAAATTTAAAACACATTCATATAAATAACGCCAATATCATCTGAAAAACGATAAAACAATTAAAACTCGTATTAGAGAGATTTTAAGCCCCTTGTTTCAGCATGTCGTTATGGTTCTCCTTATTGTGAGCATGCGCAGTACTAAAATGTCATCACCTTGACTTTATTAACAATAACGGATTCCGTTAATTACGAAGAAATAAGGAAAGTGTTAGAGAGTTTTTAAGCCATCTAAAAATAACAGCATTTTTGGGCAGTGTTATGGTTAACGTTATTACCGATAACTATTACGACGCCTTTCATAAAAGAGATTTTAAACCTCTTAATAGGTACGAACGTCAAAAATCCTCTTAAAAATAACGGCAATGACAAATGTCACAAATGACATTTGTGTATTTGTATAGTATGAATATAGTAACACCATCCAGGCTAACCCAATCTTAGATACAGGCGCCACCGCCACGGATTCCACTTTGGCTCTCACATTGTACGCATGCGCCTATCAACAGCTAAATAACAAGTTGCGATCCGGCAGCCCTAAATAACAAGTTGCGATCCGTCAGCCGGGGTATTATTATGGCTTTGCATGGCCCTCCGCTCGCTTCGCTAGCTACCGGGGCTCAATCAACAAGAACTAACCAAGTGCTAACCAAAACTATCCCAAACTAACCAAAAATTAAGAAAAAAAGGTAAATTAATAAAAAATAATAAACAAAACATCTGTCGCGACCGACGGGAATCGAACCCGCAGCGCAGGAATGACAGGCAAGCACCCTTTTATTTTTTTCTTCATTTTTTTTTCTTATTTGGTTTTATAATACTTTTATTACCTTTCTGAACAATTTTTTGTTTTTTTTCTTATTTCGTTTTATACCTAATACTTATTTTACGTTTGTTCCAATTTTTTTCCATTTTTTCAAAAAGTTCTGCTTTTTTTCATAAAGCATTTTTGTTTTGCCGAACGCGTTTCTCAAAGTTTTAAAAAATTTTTTTTTCTTATTTCGTTTTATAATACTTTTATTAACTCTCCGAACAATTTTTACGCTTTTCAATCTTTTCTCATTTTTTCTAAAATTTTTGGGCATCCGGGGGGGGGGGGGGGGGGGTATAATTTCTGAGCACCGAACGTTAAGAATAGACTGTTAATGTTCGGTGGCATGAGCACGAAATTAGGAAACGACCCGCTTGCGGGGAGTTTCCTAACGTGCGAGTGCGCTAAAATATTTTTTTTTATTAAAAAACTTTCAAAATAGAAAAAATCGTATAAAACACACGCTTTAAAAGACATTTAGCGAAAAAATATGGTCTTTTAAAACTAGTATTTTAATATATTATTGCAACACGTGTGTTGAAAAATGTTTCTTCAATACGCGTGTGATATAAAGCGCTTTCTGCCACGTCAACTGTCTTTTTTTTAATACCTAAGTGGCCGTGTATCAGTGCCAGTATAGGTATGCATATATATGTATGGTTGAGGAATTCAATTTTACTCTAAATTCATAGATGAATGTATTTGATTCCACAAACCACTGGTATATAAGCATGTTTATAACTCTTATCAACTAGAAATAATAATACATATTTTAACAGGCAATCATATGATAAAATCCAAACACTATCTTAAAGTATACACTTCCTAGTTCATTTTTATGATCTCAAATGTCTACATAGGTGTTTTCGCTCTACAGCAAACAAAAATTCACCGTTTAATTGTTTACATTCCTAATCAACCTTTAATACCTTGTTATTTCTGCCCACTGGTTTTGCTACCTACTAAATAAAAAAAGATTAATCTAAACCAAATTATGATTATATTCCAGAAAAAACATGCCTACGCTAAACTCGAGTTCTGCGTATATCCTATATTGAAGCTAAATTGTCTTAAATACTTAAAATAAATTAAGACTCCCAGCTTTATTTTCCCCCTAATATTTTAAATGACTTTTTTATGTAATAGCTAATCAAGGAAAAATCCTGTTGTATTTCAGATATTTAGCATATTTTTTACCTTCCCATACCTTATCTAAGGCCCGTACAAATTTGTGTACAAAATTTGATGAATATTTTGTTTCAATTGTTCATTTATTCATCTAGCTTTTATACTTAAAAGGAACAAAATGACGCTTAATTTTATTTAATAGAATAATCAGTCGAGGCTGCTTGAAATCGCCTGCAACAATTAATTTTATAGCCAATTAATGATCGACAATAATATTTACAATTACTGTTAAACGGACCGCACGTTTTTAAAATACTTTAATTGTTTACATATTAATTTATTCTGTAAACAACTTTGTAATTAAATATAGGATCAATCTTAGTAGACAATAAATCGTGTTCCAATCGGAAAAAAACATATGTTAATTCAGTGTTTATGCTATACCTAAAATTGTATTATTATAGTCTTTGTGGTAAATTGACTATGTATTTTATAGATAATATCCACATTTCTTCGAAAACTCGTTATTTCTTTTAATCATGTATTGTATGTAAAGAAGAAGCGATTTAGTAAGTAAATAAAATCAGATGCGGTAAATATATTAATAAATTAGCCTTAGAATGCATTAAAAAAATTTAAAAAAATATATAATAAAAAAGAGGATTGGTTAAATGCAGAGATCTGCCAGCATAATTCATGACTCAATATATCCGACATTGCCAAGATTATTCGCATTTGAGAAGAAGAAGGGTTTTGATTATTATGATTTTATAATTCATATGTAGATTTGTAACATTCCATTGAATGCACGAAATATTTAGCGGCGTATTAGTACGTTATTTATTCCGCAACCGTTCATTTAATGATTCTTTATTCCAGATCGGGCGACATGAATAAACTATGTCGCCAAGTGTCTATTGAATCCCCAGGCCCCATCATAAAAGACTGTGTATTCAGTTTTGAAGTGCCAGTACCAGATGTTCCTGCAAAAGGCGCTCGTATTCGTGTTGTCTGCGCAGGCGCCTGCTACCGTATCCGCACCCGTAGTGCCTCTATATCCAGTATTTCATCTGTAGAAGATTCCAGCTATTCTACTGCACATCATGGGGTTAGAGATGGTGCTCTTTTCCCTGGCTACGAAGTGGCCGGAATTGTAGATGCTCTGGGATCAGAAGTTGAATCATCTGATGTAAGTACCGATGTATTTAATATTTAACTGCCCTTTTATTATAATTAGTAGCTCCCTTTTAATAATGCAGATTTGTTTTCTTACCAGGAAATCAAAGTTGGAAGTCGCGTAGTGCTTTATCCCTATGATGGAATCCCCCATGGTTATGCTGAATATATTGTGGTACCCTCCATGGACTTCTTGGTGCCTGTGCCACAGAGTCTTCCACTTAGCGTAGCTGCCATG
>MU187347.1:23044-46606 GCA_016904865.1 Pissodes strobi | reverse complement strand
TTTCATTTAGGGTATTCGCGCCGAAGAAATTATGGAATCACTTATCTAACTGTTTAGTGATTACCTAACTTAATATTGATAAAGACAAATGTATATGCCAATGCATTTAGATCTGATTACTTACGTAAATAATAAAACTATATTTCAACTTCTGCGAATATGCCGGTTTTTGTTATTTATAATTTATAATATAATATTTTTAAAAGCTGTCAAAATTTTAGCTGAGAAAGAGAGGAAATTCACCAAACAATTTACTTGTCTTCAGATTGTTTAGAAAATTGGTGGTAAAATTTCTAATAGTGTCAGCATTTAAGACATGAATCAACAATAGAGAGACTTTCTAACATTTTGATATTTTATATATTGTAAATGAATTAAACAGTTGATGAAATATATAATCATATTTTACTTTCCTTTAGATTGTTTAGAAAACTAATAACAAAATATCTAATAGTATAACAGCAATTATTACGGTATGATTCAGAATCTGCCTCAGCAATATAAAAGCTTTCTTGATATTCGTTATTCTAAATAAAATCAAGCAATTTTTCAAAGATAATGGAAATTATATTTCCAAAACTTTAAGATAGTTTAGTTGGCTTAACGTGCAAGTATTATTTTCAGACTTCTTAATATTGTTTTTTTTTCGGCGAATACAGTAATCGGCAGAATATATGCATCATAAAGGACAATTTGTTATTAATAATGCCTTAAAACTTATAAAGGTGGGTGAAGATTTACTTCCGACATGGCGAAATTTTAGGTGAGAAATACAAAAAGGGTAAAAGACAGATTTTACTTTGCAACTTTAAAAATATTTGAAGCACACATTTTTGAAGCAGCCGAAACAAAACACTTAAATTCAAGCAGAAATGTTTTGTATTTTATAAGTACTTATACTGACTGAGAAAATTTGATGAATTTGTTGAATTTTCAAAATTAATTTATTAAGAAACTAAAAATCATATGAATAACTATTAAACTTTTTTCATTTTTTAATGCTTAGAGATTTATTGATTTTGTTATAAAAGTGATTATTTCATATCTGTTAAATTATGAAGGTAGATTTTTTTTGTTGTTGTTTTTCCTCATACGCCAAATTGGTAATAATAATAAAAACAATGATGCATATTCTTGCGGTTACCAAACAGAACCCAAGTAGAGAGTTACGAAAATATTGTTAATTTTCTGTATTATTAATCTAGTATTAGATTTGTTCTTATCTGTTTCTATTTTTTTATGTACATATAACAATAATACAATAAATAAAACTTATATGTTTTGATGGTGTTTTATTCATATTTTAAGGTTCATCATTCTATTTGCGACAAGCGCGATGAAGCTGTAAAAAGAAGTAATAAAATAATTTTCAACTACTAAAGGTCACATACCATTGTTTAATTTCCAAAATTAGTTTAAGCTTGTAAGTTGTTGAGGAATCCTCCAGTTTATAAATAACACGCATTATTTATTTATAAATATTTGTAAAAATAAAAGTTTCTAAAAAATTTCATGCCGTGTAAAATACGAAAAGATTGCAAACAGAGGCTCTTCCGAAAGATAAGTTTAGATGGCTGAAATCCATAATTTGAACTTTACTGTTTGTAATACTATTCTTGAATTACGAAAACATTAAAAATATTTGAAGCAGCGGAAACAAAACACGTCCAAATTGAAGCATAAATGCTTAATAAAGGATTTTTTGTGTTTTATAAATATATACTGACTAAAAAATTAAACCATTGAGAAACTAAAAATCGTATGAATACCTAACTACTAAACTTTTTTTTGATTCTTCAATGCTGTTAAGATTTATTGATTTTGTTATAAAAGTGATTGTTGGTTTATAAAGTTAGATTTTTAAATTTTTTGTTGCAGTTTATTCTTCATTCTAACCCAATTTGATATTAATAATAAAAACAATTATGCATATTCTTGCGATTTCTGAATAGGCCTCCAAGTGGAGAGTTTATAAAATATTGTTTATTTTTTGTATCATTTATCTAGTATTAGATTAGTTCATATCTGTTTCTATTTTTTTATGTACATATAACAATAATGCAATAAATAAAACTTATATGTTTTGACGGTGTTTGATTCATATTGCTTTTAGTATTCATCATACTAATTGCGAGAAGAGGGATAAAGCTTCGAAAAGATCTAATAAGTAATAAAATAATGTTCAACTATTAAAGGTGGTTTATTTTTTGGATCCACAGGCCACATACCATTGTTTAATCTTCAAAAGTTATTAATTTAAGCTTGTAAGTTATTCAGGAATCTTCAAATTTATAAATAACACATACACATTATTTATTTGCAAAAATCCAATAATTTCTAAAAGTTTTGACACCTTGTAAAACACGAAAAGATTGCAAACAAAGGATCTTCCGAAAGGAAAATTCACATGGCTGACATCCCTAAGTACAGCCAGCTTCAGAATGATGACCTTATTTGGAAGTTCACAGTTTGTAATACTATTCTTGAATTAGAAAAACATTTAAAATACTTGAAGCAGCAGAAACAAATAACATCCAGATTCAAGCAGAAATGCTTACTAAAGGATTTTTGTATTTTATAAGTACCTACTGACTGAGAAAATCGGATTCATTTCCTTAATTTTCAAAATTAAACCATTAAGAAATTAAAAATCATAATAATAACCATTAAACTTTATTTTTGAAGTGAAAATGAAATGAAACGGAAATCAAAGTGAAACATTTTAATGAAGCATGTTCCAGTATAGCCAGATAGCTACAATTTTCAGGACATGTAGCCGGGGCAAAATGAGGATCCTGGACGAAAACTGGACCCTGTACTAGCCCCCCCCCCCCCCCCCGCCCAGGAAAGGGGGTAGAGGGGGAGTAATTAATTTTCGGAGGAAGGGAAAAGCTACGGGGCGAAAATTTTTATGGTGGGGGCTCCTTTGGGGGGGGGGGGGGCTACCTTTGGCCATATGGGGGGCTCTAATTTTGGGGAAAAACCCGTTTCTGCTGATATCTCTGCAACGGAGTCTCAGATCTAAAATCTGACAAGTCAGTGGCCAGTGGCGGATTTAGAAGGGGGGCGAAGGGGGTTTCGCCCCCCCCCCTGAACTAAAATGTTTAATATAATAATTGCGTTGCTTGATTTTGCTATTCTTTTTCTTAGTGCGTTTTGTCCCTTTATTCTCAATCGCCCCCCCTCAAATAAATCCTGGATCCGCCCCTGCCAGTGGGGGATACCACCGGACACCCAAAAATTTTCGAAAAAATGGGAAATAAAAATAAAAACATAAACAAATTTTCCCAAAGTTAATAAAAGTATTATAAAACGAAATAAGCAAAAAACTAATAAAAAAAATTGAGAAACGCGGTTTTTGGCGAAGAAAAAGGCGAAAGAATTGAGTTACGAGGTCAGGGATGGCAAAAATGAAAAAAAAAATTTGAAAGTGTTGAAATCGGGGACAAAAGCTGAGGAAAAAAGCTTTAAAAACATAAAAGCTCAATTCCTAATATCTCTTTCAGAAGTTTCACTTGAGTTGTGTGCTTATAAAGGCGAGGCACAGAATTTTTTTTATATTTGATTCTTTAATGCTGTTAAGATTTATTGATTTTATTATAAAAGTGATTGTTGGATTATAAAGTTAGTTGAATGTTTAATTATTTTGTTGTATTATTAATCTCGTATTAGATTTGTTCTTATCTGTTTCAATTTTTATATGTACAAATAACAATAATACAATAAATAAAACCATATAAGTTTTATGGTGTTTGATTCATATTGATTTTAAGGCTCATCGTTCTAATTGCGACAATAGAGATGAAGCTTCGAAAATATCTAATAATAAGTAATAAAATAATAACTTATAAACTTTTAAAGGCGGTATATTTTTTTGTATTCACAGGCCACATAGGTACAATTGTTCAATATTAAAAAGTTATTAATTTCAGCTTGCAAGATTTAAGTTATTCAGGAATCTTCCAATTTATAAATAACAAATACGCATTAGTTATTGATAAATATTTGTGGAAATCCAATAATTTCAAAAAATTTTGATAACTTGTAAAACATGAAAATATTGCAAACAAAGAATCTTCCGAAAGAAAACTTTAGATGGCTGAAATCCCTAAAGCTAACTTCAGAATGATGACCTTATTTTGGAGTTGCCAGATTGTAATATTATTCTTGAACTAAAACAGAGTTTTATCCACAATACCGAAACAGAATATTTGCACTCGACGCGTGTTTCGCTAACTAACTAATCATCTCCTGATGATGCTAACATGGTTAGCGAAACGCGCGTCGAGTGCAAATATTCTGTTTCGGTATTGTGGATAAAACTCTGTTTTAGTGCATGTTGCCGAAGGTTCCAAACCCCAACGTAGTTTGGATTATTCTTGAATTTGGAGAAAAACATCAAAATGACTTTTAAGTCACCATACTATTTGCAAGAAGAACCCAAGTGCCGACTAGTCAACTTTATCTCACATCAGAAAAGCCCCATTATGAGAACATATAGAGTCCGATAGATATCATATTTTAGCGAGCTTACTATATCTACAAGAAAAATTATGTTGCTTGTAGATATAGCAAGCTCTCTAAAAAATCTATCAAATTGTATGAGCTCAAAATGGAACTTATCTGATATGAGATGAAGGTGACTATCATTTTCAAAGTTAAGTTAGAACTAATTTAAAAAAGAACAGCAATCATTCCTGCGTGCACACCTCACAGAAGTGTGGCTCCTATAATTAATGATGCAACGTTTTAATTTAAAAATAGCGAGAAAATGTTTGAAAGAAAATAAGAAAAAAGAACCAAAATATGTCTTAAAAGGAAAACATTTGGATAAAAATAAATACGCATCGAATAAATAATATCGAAGATATATTTTTATCTCCAGAAGCGAACTTATTAATTAAAATTTAATTTAAAAGAAAACTAACGGAATTGCTAAGAATACATGAAAAAATATTTTAAAATCAGATATATAACAGGAAATTAATTTGCATAAAAATGTTAAAGCGCAATGTTTGAACATTTGAAAGTTTAGAGTAACATTCATTAATAAATAATGCCGACGATATTCTTGTATTCTTAGAAGCGAACTTATTAAGTAGTTAAGATTTAATTTAAAAAAAATGCAAGCAATATAAGGAAAAATATATTAATACCAGATATACTAACAGGGAATTAATTTGCAAAACAATATTTAAGGACAATAATTGACATTTGAAAATTTAGATTAAAATTCATTAATAAATAATATCCAATATATTCCTGTATTCCTAGAAGTTTAAAAGTAATTAAAAAAAAGAATAAAATTGCAAAAAATAGGGAAAAATATATTAAAATCAAATATATTAACTATGAATGAATTTGTTTAATAATATTAAAAGGCAAGGATTAAATATTTGAAAATTTAGACTAAAACTCATTAATAAATAATATCGAAGAAATTCCTGTATTTCTAGAAGCAAACTTATTAGTTTAAATTTAATTTAAAACAAAACTTGCAAAGAAAATAAGAAAAAATATATTACAATTAGACATATTAAGGGGGAATTAATTGGCAAAACAATATTAAAGAACGATGTTTGAACATTTGAAAATTTAGATCGAAACTCATTAATAAATAATATCGAAGATATTCCTGAATTCTAGGAACCTCTTAATTAAAATTTTATTTAAAAAAAAATGGAACAAAATTGCAAAGAAAATAAGGAAAAACTATACATTTGACCATTTAAACTAAAATTCAATTATAAAGGGCGATTCTGACCGTCTCGTATAAACACCATCATAAAAACAGCCACAAAACACACAAATATAAATATATCTTGTGTTATTGGGAGGTTTTATTTACATTTATTAGATGTAAAAACATATGAAATCATGTATTTCGAGAGTTATTAGAATTATTGACGCTAAGAAAACGATTTTTTACAAAAACAAATAAATTGTTTTTAAACTATGCGATTTTTCCTACGAGACTTAAATCAACAAATTATTCGAGAAATTGCTTATGAACCGTCCCAAACTGACATGGGCTAATGTAGGTATACAAACTAACTAGTAGCAGTAGCTGTCAATCATGCCACAAAGTGTCTGGCTCTGGCAACATGTTCCCAAATCCTGTGCCATGGAACGCTTGGCAACGTTGCTTTCAGTCAATTTTCAGGCCGCTCTGTTTTCTTTTCAGTCATTTCAGTTCACTGTTTACCCTAAGCAAAGCTAAGACCATGAAGGGTCTAGATTTTTTAATCTATTTATTACTATTTTCCTAAACATGTGCCACTGATAAACATGTAACTCTTGGATAAGGTTTCTAGCTGAAATGGGATCTGGGTTTTTCCTTGCCGCTTTGTCTTTTTACCTAATTCCTATATTACTGAAAGCTGAACAAGGTAGGTATTTTTAAATTTGCTTTATTTTTACAGAATAGTATTCATAGGTGACATATCTTTTTCTGGGTATTGCTTGCTTTAAATATTTCTTTGAACTAGGTTGTTGCATATGGAAATTTGGACGTTTTGGATAATATTCATATTAAGTATTAGGTTAATATTCAGGTCAAGTGATTCAAAACACTAAGGAAATTACTCTAAAGTATTAAAAAATTATTTATTATGTATATAATCATAATATTATAATTTCAAATATAATGAAATATCTTAGGATAAGAATAAAGGGATTTTAAAGTTGCATTTTAAAAATAATAAAGAATAAAGAATCGTTTACGTATTTTTAATTTTATAATATACTTTTCCCAATTTATTATGAAGCGATTATTTAAGACGCTGTGAATCATAACTTGGTTTACAAGGTTTCAATAATTTATTAATTGGGTTATTAATAGTAATTTGATTAAAATATTTTTGACATTCATGTTAGGTAATTTTTTTTTTATAAAACTTGAACATTATTTATCTAGAATCTACCTATTAATATGTACATACAAGCTTTCTAATAATTGTATTAGAATCAATATATTGTAGGATGTCTATAGGTGCATTAAAAAATTAATGTGCAGATATAAAATAGTTATTCTAAAATAAGCCGCTCGCCAATTGAAAGAAGAAATACAATGGTTATTATCATTGTCACTATTATCAGTGTTTAGTAAATATGTATATGGAAAATAACACTTTTAGGTTTTGGAAAATATGTTTTATTATAAAACTTACAAACTATTTTTCTATAATATATTAATGTTATATCTAGTTTCTACAAATTTGAATTTTTCAGAATATAAGATATGTAATTTTATTAAAAGTTGCAATCTCTATTTTTTGCAATATGTTAGGTCAATGTTTTTTTTTTGACAGAGTTCGCAAAGTAATGATCTAGAACTCTAGAATAAATTAATAATTAATTTACCTACGTAGGTATATCCAAGTTTCCTAACTGCACCCTTGATAGCACCATTATATTCTAGGATATCTTGTATAGGTTTATCTCATTTATCTGTAAAATGTGTTTCGAGTCTCAACTTAAAAATAATAATAATAATATTTATTACAATTTTCAGTGATTAGTATTTGGCAATAAGTAGCACTTTTGGATCTTTGAAAATAGATTAGGTGGACGTTTCTTCTTATAAATCTCACAAACTCTTCTTTTACAAGATATTAATTTTTATACATAATTTTCTCGGAAAATAAGATTACCTCTTCGGGGTGTATATATGTATTTTTATTACAAATTATGATTTTTATTTTTTTTGAAATACGCTTTTTATTTTATTTATCTAGATTATATTAATTTATAGAAGTATTGAGGCATCAAAAAGTATCTTGGTGAAATGAAAAACGGCTGTCTTAGCTTACCTCATCCTTTTCAAATTATAATATAGTAATTTTATACATATATAATTTTCCCAAATTTTAATTCGCTATGAATTTTCATTAAAAATTGTAACTCCTATTTTTGCAACAGTTAGCTCCATTTAGGTAACTTAAAAATAAAATATTACCATTTTCAGTGAGTAATATTTAGAAATGGCACTTTAGATGTCTTTTATTCTATTTATCTATATTATATTAATTTATAGAAAGTACCGAGATATCAAAAATTATCTTAGTCAAAGGAAGTCATAAAATGAAAAACAGCTGTCTCAGATTATCTCATCCTTTTGAAATAATAAGATAATCAATTTTATATATAATTTTCTAACATTTTTATTTTCCAGAATATAAGATTTTTATTAAAAATTGTAACCTCTATTTTTGCAATAGGTCAATTTGGTAACTTAAAAATACAATAGTAGGTACCATTTCCAGTGAATAGTATTTAGAAATGGCACTTGGAATGGATTTTGGAAAATATGTTACGTGGACGTTTCTAGTGATGAGCGAGACTGGTCTTGGTCTTGCGGTCTTGATCTTGCAGAAAAAGCAAGACCAAGACCAGCTCCAGGTCTGCAAGACCGAGACCAGACCGAGCAGTGCAAGACTTATGCAAGACCAAGACCTACTATTGCAAGACCAAGACTTAGCATGGATGTCTTGCATTTTTTTTCGCAATTTTTATTTGTTGACATATTGCCCTTAATTCTGGGATCGAAATTGTTGGGTCGAAATATGGAGAAAAAACTCTATAAACGTTTGTCAAAAATCATTTTGTCTGTGAGATACATGCAGGGAATGTTAGACTGTTTTAACTATTTGCCGCGCATTGTATATAAATGAATAAGAATGTATTCGAGGAAAAAGAGAAGTCAATTTTTTAAAGAAAATTATACTCATAATTACAAAAATCTAATTTGGATTTTAAACGAATTACACAAATATCAATACATTTCTTCAAGCGGGAGATTGTGACCGATTTTTGGATGTTATTTTGGCGAGTAAGCCCTTTGGAGGTTATAATAATACGCATATTCTAATATTGTAAAGTGATGAATTGAAGCCGCATCCTGGGTTCTTCACATACAGTGTGTCCGAAAAGGATAGGAATATATTTGGGATCTTAAAAACTATAAGAGATAAAAAATTGATTAAATGGATAACGTTGCAAGATATTTAATTGCTACTTCAATTCTGCTTTGATAATGAATTAATCTTAATGAGTTGATAATTCATAATAATGAATTTCATTTATCTTTTTTCATTTTCTTCGTATTTTCAAAAAACCAAAAGATTTTATTTTTAAAAATTGCTGATTTTATGTAATTTTTAAACTTTTGTTTGTAGTACCTACTATATTTTTTCGACAAAATATAATACAGAGTTCAACAGTCGTCCTTGTATTACGCTGTGTAATTTGGTTGTTGTTTTTTAATTGTTATTTGTTGTTTGTAATGTTCATTGCAATCCGGAATATTATCTATTTTAATCCTGGGTATGAGATATGAATGTTAAGTGTACGAGAGAAAAGCACAGTTTTGGTAAGATTCATAAATGTTTGTTTTTCTTTTAACAAGAAGTACTGATTTCTATGACATGCATATGTTATCTCATTTCGTTATACCGTTTTTTTTGTTTTGCTTGTTTTGTGTGTTGTTTATTTATTTATTTATTTGTATTTTAATAGAAAAAGGTAGTACGTAAGAAAGGTTTTGTTTTTGGGATTAAGGCTTGTGTTTTGTTTTTGTTATCAAATTGTAAAATTAAACTAAATATTCTAAAAGTACTGAAAGGTAGCTTTCTTCTCTTAACAGAGCCCTGATGATGGGTTAATATAATTCGAAATGCTGGCAAGACAAAATAATTGGTTTTCTTGACTCCTGACCAATAATCCAGCAAACATCACTTACATTATACATTTCGGTCACCATCTCACAAGTTCAACACATTTACTCCACTTTTGAGAATGGACTTGCTTGAACGCCTCTTGAAAAATATTCTCAACGTTTTTCATTTTAAATTAGGGTTATGCCTTGCCACAAAACCTTTGGTTTTAGCCCAAATTAATTCTATTGGATTCAGTTCAAAGTGGTAAAGGGCAAGCGAAGTACTCTAATATTTCGCTTTAGCGCCATTTCATCAACCACATATTTTGTGTAGATAAATTAACGAGTTCAAGTACCTTCTTTTTAATTATGTCTCCTTCATATGGCATTGCCTTTTGAAGAAAACCATCGCAAAATATCGTTTTTTTCTCAGCAATTTGTCACGTTTCCTGGAGCGGTAACTAGCGTTGTCCATAATGTTAACTGACTGAGAAGGAATAAAGTCCAGCATCTGCTTAAAATATTCTTCAAAAATATCTGCGTTCATGTCCTCGTAATAATCATCAGTTTTCTTTGACCGAAATGCTAGTAAACCACCTTCTACGAGGCTATTTTTACAACCAATATATGTGAACCGGCTGCCTTTACCAGAAGGCGCTTTAAGTATACGATCCTTCTATCAGAGCTTGGCGCGAAGTTCCAGATAACCCAAATAGGGAGAAGTTATATTTTATCTCGCTATATTTTTCCAACTGTGTATCGTCCTTCGCGTCGTCCAAATAATAGACATTTTCACTGTCTCTCCGACATTTTTTTACTGCTCTTCATCGTCAACAGATAGTTTTATCTCTTGCCACCAGAATTTATTTTCTACTCTGCATTTTTTTGTAACAATTTTTTTTTAAACCCTCCACAGTGTCCTCTTCTTCATAGGCGGAATGTTTTCCTCATTTCGCACCTCACACATTATTTTACACAAGATGGATATTTTTTCTCCAAATTAAATGAACAAATAATTAGTCTTACAGCGGTTTTTGTATCATCCTTTATGTCCATTTCTCTTCTTGGTGATTTGATTGGGCAACTTGATTTCTCACGTGATAGCCTGTATACTGCTGACCCTCCGAGTCCAGCCACTTTTGAACACATTTCAACTATTCTTGCAACATCGATTGTTGGGTTTTGATGTTTAAGGGTATTGCAGGAGTTAAAAACACATTTATAACCTGAGCACCTTTACTATAATTATTTTCACCGCAACAAAATCAGAAACGCTACCTATTCTCATTAACAAACTGTTTCACTTCTTACCAGAAGATAACCAAACACTGTTATGTTTTTCTTAAGTCATTATAGGCCGGTAAGTATATGGAATATTCTTTGTATGAAACGAAGCGTAGGTGCTAAGCCTCCGTAATAGGCGACACAAGGTTGTAAAATTGAGCCTTTCTCGGGATCCCGGACGTGTTTATTACTGTTTTATATTTGTCTCTAATTTTGAAATGAACTTTAGTTTCAACGCATTGTATTAACGCATCCATTTATGATGGTGAATTACCATCTTGTTTAGAATTAGCTGCTGTTTTACCGCTTTTCAAGGGTGGTGACCAAGAGTGCCCATCAAATTACAGACCAGTGCCTACTCTTTCAAAAATCATAAAAGAAATTGTTAAGCGCCGGCGAATGGTATCATTTCTCAAGGGGCATAATATTCTGGATCAAAGGCAGTTTGGCTTCCAGTTTAGCATGGGGACGCGATATTTCAGTTTCTTGAGTCACTTTTAATGGTCCGTAATGACAAGGATGTGGCGGCTGCAGTTTTCTGCGACTTGTCAAAAGCTTCTGACTGTGTCAATTACAAAATTCTGTTGTGGAAGCTGGAAGCGTGCAGTTTTAGAGGTACAGCTCTTAAGTGGTTTGAGAGTTACTTGTCGGGTCGTAGTCAGACTGTATCATTTGGTGGGACTGCATCGGAGGCTCGGGGTATCGACTTTGGTGTTCCTCAAGACTCTGTGTTGGGCCCAATCTTGTTTCTCCTCTATGTAAATGATCTGGCACAACTCGATATACCGGGAAAATTTGCCTTATTCGCGGATGATACTACTATACTGGAGCATAGCGACAGTGTCAATTTGCTGAATACTACAATTAATGGGGATTTGTCTGTGATAAAACACTGGTGTAATGCAAATAGTCTTACTTTGGATGTTTCCAATGTCGAATTAAGTAATGTATCCATAGAAAATATCACATTAACTGAACTAAATGTGAATATATTCTTGAGTTGTATATTGATAGTAGACTCAAATTTGAAGCTCACATCATTATTTTGAAAAGTAAAATTTCTTCAAATTGCTGCGCTGTTAGGATGTTGTCAAGGGAGTTGGAGTTTCGTGTGGGTAGGATTGCTTACTTTGCGTTGATAGAATCCCATCTAAGGTATGGGCTATGTTTTTGGGATACTTGTTCAACGGAACTGTTTAACGGTATATTCTTGTTATAAAAGAGAGCCTTCTTGGTATAAAAGAGAGCCTTGAGGTACATGTGTAGGGTTGGAAGAAGAGATTCGTGCAGGCAATTGTTTATCGCACATAGAATTCTGACTCTTCCTTCATTATTTGTTTTGAAATCAGTTCGTATGATCCATAAAAAATATAAACAGCCCTTAACTTCGGATGAACGACTTTATAATATTCGACAAACTTATAGTGTTAGATTGCCTGCACCGCACAGCAGTCTGGTTAGGAGATCGATTGTTCTTGGTAGCAGATAATTATTTAATCATTTACCTACCTTCATAAGACAGATCAACAATAAAAACATATTTAGGTCCCATGCAAAGAGGCTATTGATCTCGAAAGCTTATTATGAGGTATCCGAGTTTCTGGAGAAAACATTTTAGGGTCTTTTTTGGAGAAATTTCTTAATATAACGCTTTGTTTGGCATTGGTCATTTTTTGTTAGCTTGTATCAACAATACTTTATAATTATATTTGTTTGTTCTTTTCAGCTTTGTCAATGAGATTTCTTGTTTTTTCTTCTGACAATAAAGCATATTTTGAATTGAATTGTATTATAGTCTCAACTTTTCTATACTTGTATCAAAACAATAATTTTTTCAGCATCATTCTATGGAAACAGTTATATATCAATTCCATTTGAAGAATCTAAGGTATCAGCAGATATAAATTTCAAGTTCAGAATCCGATTGGCTGATACTTTAATTTTATTGGTTGCTGGACTAACAAACTATTATAAAGTTGATCTGGAAAACGGAAAAATTCGGGTGGTAGTCAATTTGGGATCTGAAGAAACAGAACTAATATCTCAAGGTTCCACTTTTTGCAGCACCTCACTATTTAGCGTTGAAGAAGTAAAAAGTCGTCGTTAGTCGGTCGTACTATCATCACTAGTATCCCGAGAAATAATTAGGGGCATAGTTTCATTTAGCAAACCATTAAGTTCCCACATTCTTCTTTTATTACACGCCCTACAACTTTACTTCACTGTCACAAAACCTTTAGCTTGAGCCCAAATTAATTTTATTGGATTCAGTTCAAAGTGATAGCGGGAAGGCGAAGTACTCTAATATTTCGTTTTAGAACAATTTCATCAGCCACATATTTCGTGTAGAGAAATTAACGATTTCAAGTAATACCTTTTTAATCATGTCTCCTTCATATGGTATTGTCTTTTGAAGAAAACCATCGGATAATATCGTTTTTTTCAGCAAGAAGAAGTTGGTAGTTTTTAAAGTTTCCTCAAATGGTAGCTAGCATTGTCCATAATGTTAACTGACTAACAAGGAATAAGGTCCAGCATCTGCATCAAAAATATCTGTGTTCGTGTCCTCGTGAAGTGATAATCGCCAGATCCTTCCACAAGGCTATGTTTACCAGTCAATAAGTGTGATTATTAGCCGGCTGTCTTTACCAGAAGGCGCTTTAATTCCAGTAAACCATTCCTCAAATGGTAATTAGCGTTGTCCATCATGTTAACTGACTAAGAAAGAATGAGGTCCAGCATCTGCCTCAAAAATATCTGTGTTCATGTCCTCATGATGTGATAATCACCAGATCCTTCCAGAAGGCAATTTTTACTTGTGATTTATTAGCTGGCTGTCTTTATCAGAAGGCGCTTTAATTCCAGCATACCATTCCTCAAATGGTAATTAGCGTTGTCCATAATGTTAACTGACTAAGAAGGAATAAGGTCCAAGATCTGCCTCAGTCAAAAATATCTGTGGTCATATCCTCGTGATGTGATAATCACCAGATCCTTTCACAAGGCTATTTTTACTATCAATATATGTGATTATTAGCCGGCTGTCTTTACCAGAAGGCGCTTTAATCCCAGTATACCATTCCTCAAATGGTAATTAGCGTTGTCCATAACGTTAACTGACTAAGAAGGAATGAAGTCCAGCATCTGCCTCAAAAATATCTGTGTTCATGCCCTCGTGATGTGATAATCACCAGACTCTTTCTTCCACAAGACTATTTTTACTACCAATATGTGTAATTATGAACCGGTTGTCCTTACCAGAACGCGCTTTAATTCCAGTATATCATCCCTCTATGAGAACTTGACGCGAAGTTGTAATATTTTATTTTGCAATATTTTTCCAAACGTGTACCGCCATCCAAATAATAGATATTTTCACTGTCTCTTCGATATTTACTGCTCTTAAATATCTTCTTCGCCAACAGATTTTTCGTAACGGCAATTATTTTTTTTAGAACCTTCCAGAGTGTCGTCTTGCTCATAGGCGGAATGTTTTCCTCATTTTGCACCTCACGCACATTATTTTACACAAGATGGATATTTATTTCTCAAAATAAAAAAAATATATATAATTAGTCTTTCAACCGTTCTTATATCATCCTCGATGCCAATTTCTTTTCTTGGTGATGTTATTCCTCAAGTAATAGTCTGTATATTGTTAATTCTCCGATTCCAGTTACTTTTGAACACATTTCAACTGTTATTGCAACACCGGATGTTGGGTTTTGGTGGTTAAGGGCTTTCAGGCGTTAAAAATAATTCATTTATAACCAGAGCACCTATTCTCATGAACAAACTGTTTCACTTCATACCAGAAGATAACTAAACCCTGTTAAGTTTTTTTTAAGTCATTATAGGCCGGTAAGTATGGAATAATCTTTGTATGAAACAAAGAGCAGGTACTCAGCTTCCGTAACAGCCGACACAAGGTTGTAAAATTGGGGTTCGCGGATGTTTTATTACTGTTTTATTTCTGTCTCTAATTTTGAAATGAACTTTAGTTACAATTAACGCCCCATGTTTAAATTATTTATATTTCATGGTTTAAGCCCAATATTCTCCTCCGTCTCAACTTTTCTATACTTATATCAAAACAATATTTTTTTTTCAGCATCATTCTATGGAAACAGTTATATATCAATTCCATTTGAAGAATCTAAGGCATCAACAGAAATAAATTTCAAGTTCAGAACCCGCTTGGCTGATACTTTAATTTTATTGGTTGCTGGAGTAACAGACTATTGTAAAGTCGATCTGGAAAACGGAAAAATTCGTGTGGTGGTGAACTTGGGATCTGGAGAAGCAGAACTAATATCTCACGGTTCCACTAAACTGAACGACTTCAAATGGCATGAGGTTACCGTTAACAGAAAAGACGGTAATTTGTCGATGATTGTTGATAAAGCCAGGAAAATTCAGTGAGTTGCATGAATTTTTATTAGTCTATTGTTTTTACAACATTGCGTTTTCTGTATTCGGATAATAATATAACATGGCGTTTCAACGAATGTGAATAACCGTACTTTCATTGAGTAAAGTTAAAGTTCAATTACTTCGCCCCAAGAGAACTTACAGAACAAAGTTAAAACATATTGTATATTATGTTATGCTTTAATTCTACTCAATATCCTATATATAGGTACATATTTATATGTCATCATATATCCAAATCTTATCGTTCTTGCGACATTGACATATGGAAAGCGGTTCTACCCAATTGCCCCACTGCAATAGAAGTTCTTACGGTATTGATATCCAAGGCATGCCAAAAAACTAACTAATCCAATAAAAAAAAAACTTGCAAGCGTCGAGCATCGAACCCATTACTATGCATTCTAGACGCGAGCCTCGCCACCTGAGCCAACCTCTCACATTCCTGCTTCTCTCGAAAAGTTTTATACAAACGCGTAAAGTGAAAAAATGTGTAAACAACATTGACTAGCCGAGTTCGGGATCAAGGCTCTCTGTAGTTCCGGGGTCGGTGCCGCGCCTCCGCACTTTTAGTTAGCTTGCAATATCGCTTTGTTAAAGTTTGTCGTATGGTTGCATACGCCGTGAATTCATATCTTCACACACTGTAACCTCATAAAGGCATAAAAACAATTAAAGGATACAAATATTTGGACAGCTTTGTTTTCTCATATATAAGCTATTAAAATCCTCTTACAAAAATGAGTTACATACTCGCAGAAAACCGTTCACTTGTCAGAAAATATACAAATTTCTAATAAGTTATTTATAAAGAACTGCTTTCTATGACAATTTTCTATCAGAAGACCTACAATCAGTAAGAACACCAAGCACTTATTATTTACCAATAATCAGCGAGAAACACCTGTTCTAATTGTTGAAGTTTTAAGAATTCTTATGATTATAGAACTATTTTTACAGTGAGGCTGTAGTGCTTTCCGAAAGACAGCCAACCAAATAAAAACCATGGGAACACTATCAGAATAACAATAATCAGCAACAAATTCACTTCCAGTTTTTAGTATTTTAATAATTCTTATGATACTTGAATGAATGAATAAATTTGAAATTGAAATGCGGACGGGAGATCCCTTACTCATAGGCCTGGGCCTGTTGTGCCCCACTCATGTATCACTTCGCCGGGCCTCCCTATAGAAGGCATACAACTTCCTCACCTGGAGCTTCTTATATCTTCAGCTCCTGAAGTGCACCTCTCCTATCCTAGTCAACGCTGAACAATCGTCAAGAACATAAGTAGACGAATTCTCGTCCTGCATTTCGGATCTTCGACGATCCGCAGCAGGTGCAACCGCCGCCGCCGGTTCAAATGGCAGTGCCATGTGATGAGCCCTGTCACAAGCCTTACGATCCCCATCTTCAGAGCTAGAAAATCCCTCACCCTACAAGCGCTGGGTCACCCAAGAGCAGAGCCTGCCTCATTCCTGGAGTAGTTTGGGTTAGTTAATGCCAGACTATCAGTCTCATCGTTCCCTGCACATTCGAATGTTCTGGAGCTCAGAAAAACTGACCATTTTAGGCCCGGCCAAGGCCCGCAAGACGTCCCTACACTCAAACAATACCGCAGAATTAACTCTATCAGACTTAAAAGCCGAGTAGATGTAGATAGATATCCTTCCGTCTGAAGGTTCTTAACAGGTTCTGATACCCGCATTTGACTGCATAATTCCCAAGGCGAAACCCAGTCCCGTCCATTCCCTAAACAACAGATCCAGTACCATTCTCTGTTTTGTAGTCATTCGTGTACCAGACGATCCCATTAATCAGTCGGACGTGGGCAGTATCCGCCTTCCCAACCACGCATCCCTATGGGGTATCTAAAATCTGAGGGGTCTACTAGATCTAAAGATAGGAGTATGTTATCCGCCCACTTTAAGAGTTCCGCACATTCATCGGCCGCCCTTCTCCTCCAGATTTTGACGCATCTTCTCGTGCTGTGATTGTTCCTTAAGTGACCGAGACCGAGACCTTTCAGTCTGTATGAATACCTCATACTTCTAGTGTTTGAGTTTTCAAGAAAAAGCAAGACTGCATCAAAATCCCATTTCTAGTTTTTGAGGATCTATATGCATTCTTATTTTCTCAATAAGGTTGCAGTGTTTCCGGAAGCAGGACACCCTAATTAAAACAAAATAAATAAATGGAACTTCTTTAGAACACATTGGAAATTATCTATATCATAAAGAAAACGTACTTCCTGGTTTTCGATTAAAAGAATTTTCATGATGGTTATAAAACTATTTTCGCAGTGTACGTACGATGTTTTTCAAAGACAGACGTAATGAGAAATAAAGCGAGTGTTGTTACGTTTTCCCTAATGAACTCTATAGAAATTATCTGTCCGAATACCTACTTATAATCAGCCAAGCAGCTGCTTACCTTTTTTATGCTTGTATAACTCTTATCTCAGTGAGACTGCATGGTTTCCGGACGTAGGCTGTCTTGGCAAAAATAATTGAATTGAAACAGCTTTAGAGGCACGATTTCCCTAATCAATCGGAATCAACTATGGAAATTTTCGAATTTTCAGAATTGTACCTATAATCAGCCCAACTAGTTTTTGAGGATATATAAAAAATCTTTTCATTGTTATCCGTAAGAATATAGGTTTCAGAAAGTAGAACGGCATCATGGAATAAATTAAGTGAAACTACTTTCGAGTGCAAAAGTGCTTTTGGGTAACCCAGTTTTGTGGTTATAAAATTTTTTGTGATAATATAACTATTTTCTCAATAAGATTGTATGTTTCCAGAACCAGGTGGCATTCGGAAAAAATAGCTGGAGTTGGCTATATATAGACATTTTTTAGCAGGATCAGAGCCCACTCTACCCCAGTGAAGACGCTAGGCCCACTCTACCCAAGTGAAGATCCTAGGATCCTTACACAAAATGTTAAGGGCATGAAAGCTATCTCTTTTTTCAGAAAACCTATACCTTTCATGATCGTTGAATAAATGAATAAATTCAGGCCGGTAGCACGGCCTTTCTAGAGAAGGGACAGAGCTCCCTTCCATAGCTGGATTTTTCTTATGTCCTCCAGGTTCAGCACGCAGCTGCGGAAGTACACCTCTCTTAGCCTAACCAACCCTGGACAATCGGTAAGGACGTGAGAGGATGATTCCTCGTCCTCCATGCATCTGCTTTGCGGATCTTCTACGACTCGTAGCAGGTGCAAATACCGGTTCAACCGGCACTGCCCTGTAAGGCGTCATGTCACAAACTTTATGTCGTCCCCTCTGTAAAGTCAAGAAAGCTTTCCTGCTACCAGGCACTAGGTCTCGCAAGAGAAACCCAGCCTGCCTCGTTCCTGGCGTAATACGCCGTAGAACTTTGATCCGCTCTTTTTTGATTCCATTGGACGCATTGTAAAACCCTGTTGTGCCTCCCCGTTGCCCGGGACATTCGAGTGGCCCGAAAGCCATACACGAATGACCTAATTATGCCCGATCAAGGCCCTCAAGACGTCCCTTCACTCAGGCACCAGCGTAAAAGAAGGCTATCAGACTCAAGATCCCACAGAGCAGCTCTGCTGTCCGAGTAAATGTAGTTGTCCTTCCCTGGGCTTTTAACAGGTTCTCGTAGCTGCATTTCGGGTTGGAACACGGTTGAATAAGTTCCAATGGCGAAAGCAGATCACCCCCATATTGTTTCTCCATATACAGTCGTTCCAGTATCACCATGAGTTTTAGAGCCGTCTATATATCAGGCGATCCCATTAGCTGAACGTGGGCTGCGATCCGTCCCCAGATTTTACATCCCTATCGGGATGTGAAATCTGACGAGTCTATTTGATTTGATGAATGGTAGTATGTTGTCCTTCGTCATCAAGAGTTCCGGGCAATCATCAACTGCCTTCACCATATTCTCCATCTCCATCATCCCCTCGGACTCTTATTGCCCCAGGTGGCCGACACCTTTCAATCTATATGCAGACGTCAAAGCCTCATGCTCCAGGAATAGGTGGTAGGGCGGCAAGCGAGTCAGTCTCTTAAGAGCTCTGGTGAGTGCTGTCTTTCAGTAATTCCTACGGGTATCAGTCTGATGAAAGATCCTGGGCTGTAGGTCCCACGCGCATCTGAAAGCTTTTTATGGGCTCTTGATGCGACTCCATACCTGTTCCTTCCAGGTCAACTTATAGTACAGTATGACCCCGAGATGCTTACATATATATATTTTTATCTCTAATGCAGTGCAAAATATGTGTAAATTTTTAATTTCGTTTAATCCAAGTTCAAAAACAAAATTATTTTTAAGATATCAAACGACTAAAACAATAAATGCTTAATAAAACCAAAGAAAGTTTTACTAAATTTTTCTTTGATAAAACCAATAAATTACGTTAAAAGAAAATATCTTCTAATTTGAAGAATTAAAGACATAAGATTTTTTCCTTGCCATTTTCTTTGCAAATCCATCAATAAAATAATTATCGTTATCTATTAAATATATGAAGCCCAGGAAACGGGACAAATCGAAAGCGTTTTAGTGCAAATAATTAATAATTATATCTGAATCGAATGCTCTCCAGAAACATAATTCTCAGAAATAATTTTCATATGGTTTGGACATTCGAAATATAGAAATGTAGATCTTGGCATTTTTAATTAAGTTATGCGTCTCTCATAAAGTTAAAAAATAAAGTATTATTCTCTCTCCTCCAGTTTTCGAGGCTGTAATAATTTTTATGATTGTAATACAACTCTTTTATCACAGAAGCTGCAGTTTTCCGGAAAAAAGAATGACCTGAAAAATCCACTTTCTCTTTTTGAATAAATCGATACAGATAAATTGAAGAACTGTGAATAGTAGTCATACAAAGAAAGCTTGTCACACATAAACCATTGATTCCAGAACTATTTTAAAGCATGAACTTCACTTCACGACCGCTTTATCTCTCTCTTCTCTTAAATTTATAACATACCCAGGTGACACCCCCCTAGTAACATCTGTTTAAAGAGGGATCGGGACGAATCTGGATTAGGATGTTCTGGATTGTTGCCTGGAAAACTTGAAAGCGGGATTTTATACAATGTAAACTTTCAAAATCCTTGGGAAGCGCAAGAGGCCAAGAAAAAAGCGATTAAAAATTGATTAGAGCGGACGTTTTGTTCGAAAAGAAGGTAAAAACACGAAATAGCTTGAAACGAATTCTGCCTGCATGCCAGAGCGTTATTAAAATTACATTTTTGCCACTAATTCCGGTAAATAACTTCGACGAAATATTATGTTCTAAAGGAGCACTCAATTAAGTAAAAGGGTGAAAATTTGCGAATTCCGGTCATATCTTCCACATAATTTTATTACGGAAACCAGTGTCGTGAAGCAGTTTGAATAACATTAAATATTTAATATTTTATTATGGAGGATTTAATATTCGTGAATTAACAATGCTTTTAATGGGATAACCGTATCACCGGTTCTTCCGATTTGATTCCTTTGGTATTGTTAATGGAATCAGCAATTCTCAATTCAATGTTCAATTCGTGTGCATTAATAAAACTGGATTGACCAAAATAATAGCCTAGCTTGGAAGTAAAAAAAAGATTTTTTTTGATAAATTATGTTTACTTCCGGTGTATTTCTGTCAAGGTTTCAAAATTTAATTCTAGGGGTTGCCATTCGAATACTTCAATTAAATTATTGTTAATATAAACAACTCAAGAACTAAACACTCCAAATTAACAATTTCCAAGAGTGATGTGAAATTTTTTGATTACATTACCAATAGTAAGTAAAACCCAATATAGCAGTGGAATTGTCGAAGGTTCTTAGCAATTTATCCTACGGCGGTGTTAGACACATTTCGCATCAACATTTGAACACATTAAAGAAATTATAATATAAAAAAACATGTAGAGTGAGAGTTAGCCGTCACTTTGTTCTAATTTGTATTAATTATATAATCAGTAATACTTATCTATTGTATGCATAATTACAAATTCTAAACAATTTATTAAATTAATTCCAACAGATGACAAGTGGGCTGAATATTTAGAAAGTTGTTAGAAACATGTTGAAAGGACATCAGTGCCTGAAACGCTACCCAAAATATTAGAGGTCACTTTCTACTTTTTGCAAAATCTTCTATATAGGTTTCTGCCACTATGCTAGAGCGCCACCCACCATGCCTCTTAACCATGCCTAATAAATCAACTCCTGACTATGGAAGCAACGACGCAGGCGATCGGATCTGCGGAAACAATGTCCAGTATATTGTTGAGGACCCAGGAACATTGTTATATTGCTTGGCATTTTTCCAAAAGTGAGGGAAAAACGAGCAAGTTTGGTATAGCTAGCAACTTCGTCCGTAGGGCTCTTAGGCTAGACGCTGACTTGTATTTTTTGGTTGCGCAGCTGTTTGGTCGCGATTGCATTCAAACCCTGCGCACATACGCAACTGAACCATCACCGGTAATTGGGACCACACACATGCAACTGAATCGTTTAGTTAGTTTCAAAATGAACTTCAACAAAGTAGCAGTAGTAAGTGCGCTTGAATTAAGAGAGAAATCAACGAAAGAAGCGATTGTGGCTTCATCCAATTACCGACCAACGATCAACCAAAGGGTAATTTTAAAAAAATATACGAGGCTTTACGAGTAACCTTGAAAATTTTTTCAAAAGCTGCCGGATAAGTGTGGCTCCTTTTGAAGGACTCTTAGAACTTTTAGGCTTTTGTACGTCAACACATCACACACAGTTTCGGAAAGCCATTACTGCAGCTGGAATACGTACAGCGACTATAAAATAAGAAAAAGAAGAATACGAAGAAACTTACTTAATGGCAATTATTCAAGTAATACGACAAAAATAGGAACGTAACATAGATACGCATATATATTTTATAAACTTCAATTTTTATATATTAAAACGTACTAGTTTTTTGGTAATAAACAGAAAATGAAACTGAATTTAGGAACGATCTCCAATTGAAGGCAATTCGAGAAACTCATTGGTTGGAGATAAAGGGTCAAACCCATGCTTCCACTTGCTCGTGAAATTTCACGTGTGTGGATTTGGTATCGATATTCTTGATTGCCAGTTTTCAATATTATAATTATTGTAATTCGAAGAACTGAGTTAGGATATTCTACAGGTATCTGCCAGAAAGATAGTGATGGTTGGCTTGGTTGTATGAAGCGTTTTAATATGACCAAAAATTACGTCTTTACATCAAGCTTTTGAAAATAATTCAATTTTTTAAGTGTTGACACTAAAGAGTTAAAGAGAGGAGAACAGGTTTGTCTTCATCAAACCTCTCTTCCTTCCTGTCTTCCAAAATGTTCACCGGTGATTGTCTAGGTTTCAGTATTATTTTTTTGGTACTTGCTTTTTAACCATACACTTATTGGTTGCTGAGTTTGAGTAGGAAGTCTGAGATGCATCAATGTCATTAACATTTTGCTGTGATCGATCCTGCCTTTGTGAATTTTCGTCATTGTCACTATCAGAATTAGCGTCCCCAGCCTCGGATGTGCTGCATTCGCTGATCGTCGATCGATCGTCCAATGTGACAGGAATAATAGCTGGTCAAAGAATAAGTACTTCCTACTGGCTATCTAGCATTACATCTTTTGGAGGAATATATGCTGTCGTTGCGGATCTCTTTTTTTTCTCCTCAATTTCTTTCGCATGACAAGTGTTATGTCAGGAAGGAACAATCTTATATATATATTATTATTATTATTATTTTTGGCTAACCATGAGGTCAACTCTTCTCAATAGTGACGAAATAGGGATTGTTATTACAGCAATTAATCAAGACCTAGAGAAAGTTCAAACTTGGGGCGACAGAAATTTGGTCCAGTTCAATGCAGCAAAGACCCAAGCAGCCACGTTTACCAAGAGGGCCAATACGGCGGGCCCTGACATCATTCCTTCCTTCATCCTCGTCGATCGGACTACTGGGCGTCTGGGTCAACAGCAATATCTCCTGGTATGACCACGTTGCTAACATCGCAAAATCAGCCTCCCAGAAGCTTGGTGCGCTATTTCGGAACAAAAAACTATAAACACCGCAGCAGTTGCTCTTGCTCTACAAAGCGCAAATAAGACCGTGTTTGGAATATTGCTCACACATTGGTGTCGCACCAAAGCACACCCTAAAGCTGCTGGATTCCATTCAGAAGAGAGCA
>MU187347.1:5662-23034 GCA_016904865.1 Pissodes strobi | reverse complement strand
GTATTTATCTACAGATAGCCAGAAGGTACACAAATAAAGTCATTAACATTTTTAATGAACTGTTAAATTTGGATGAACTCTGCATTAAGTAGGTCATAATTTTAAAAGTACTTTCTTATTTTTCTAAAAGTCACAAATATTCCAAACGGCAAAGAATAAAGTTTATGTTAAAATTTTATATTGTCATTTGATTAATGAAATATTCTCTGGAAAATAAAAAAATATATAAAACATTTAAATTGTACTAAACGGATCAAACATGGTATATATTGGGCAAAAAAAACAATTTTATTCTAAAGTTACTTTCTTGAATTTCCACAAAAAGCGGCATTTTCTTTCAAGTCAAAGGACCTCGGCCACATCTTATGGGATATTGGTCCCCGGTCACGTGTGATCAAATTTTTTATCCCATTTTCCTTGAGGCTCTGATCAAAAGTGTCAATGGGCACAAATGAATCATATGACTAGTTTTTGAGATACAGTTAGTTATGTGCTCACCAAACTATTTCTTGGGGTTTGAAGGAAAATGATTATAAAGGATCAAACACTATTTTTGCAATAAATAAATGCTTGAAGACATAAATTGTACATCTAAACGATTTTATCTACAGGGTTTTTATTTTTTTTTGCCCAATCACTTTCGGAATTCTTACCTATATAACGATTTTATATAATACTTAAAATATTTTATATTTTATTTATAGAAAATTGCCATACTTTGAAAGATCGTTGCAGTGTTTAGCTCTATTTGACTTTCCCAAATACAGGGTGTCTAGATAAGTTGCCTGCATATGGAAAACTTTAGAATATATTTGGCATTTCTCAAACAAAATTATTCGTGATAGCTAGCAACTTTAAACGTATGACGCTCAAACATCCCAAACAATGTATAGAAGGCAATTTAAAGCCGCTGCTGTTGCCAACGGTTGGAATAATGAAGAAATGGCTACATCACTCGTGGTAGCGCTTCGTGGATCTGCCCTGGAACTACTACAGACCGCTCCCATCACTCAACGATATACTTGTAGTTGCCCTGGAGAGACGACATCAGAAACCTGGTGAAAACCTGCAAGAGTTTGAGGCAGACGTTAGACGTCTGTCAACTGACCTACCCGGGAGCAACATAAGAATTTCAAGAGGAGCATGCTGCCCAATATTTCGTGAATGATATCAGAGATCCCAGAAACTTAGACGATGCTACGTCTAGCTAAATTTGATAACAGCAGTCAAGCTCTGGGTAGAGCTCTAGAAATCGAGGCGGCCTGTATCGTCTCTAAGCGAAAAAGAAAAGCAGGCAAACAGCTTTGAATTAGCTGTGATGGGCGAAATTTTGAAGAAATTAACAGAAGTTTTTCAGGCTACGGGGAGATTTCGGAAGCCACTAGAAGAGAGGCCACGTAACCGAAATATTTGAAATAAATGCTATAGATGTGGCAGGACTAGCAATTTCAAAAGAGGCTGTCGAGTACAACTACGGTCTAGATCTCCATCCAGAGGCGCCAGGAGCTCAAAGTCAAAATAGGAAAACTTCGATGACTCAACATTGCGGGGCGGATGTTGGCTAAAGAAAATAAAATCCCCAGGATCGTCTCCATGAAAAGTCTAGGAAAAACCGCCGACAGTCTAACTATTAAAGGAACGATCACCGGAAAAGCCATTGCAATTACTGTTGACACTGGTGCGGCGGTAGCTTTGGTAAGGTACACCAGAATAAATAATGTAGAACTCCTACCCATATCGAAGAATGTAGTTTTACGTACGGTTACCTGTGAGACAGCTGAAGTACTTGGAGAAACGGATATTGAACTTCAACTTGGAAGAATTAAATTACACCACACAGTGTTAGTAGCCGACATAGAAGACGAATTTATTTTGGGGATGGATCTCATCGGTCAACATGGATTCTCTTTTGACGACAAACTAAACCTTCTGAAGTTTGTTTGGCACCGAAGAGTTCATCCTTACCAAAACAAAAGATGACACGTCGGCTAAAGTAGTGGCGGCATGTACTGTCAGAGTAAGCGGAAATACTGAGCAGATAATTTTTGGAAAATTCGAGGATTACCATGATTTGCCTTGCAAGCACCTCGTAGGTAAAGCACTAGTCAAAACAGACGGCGAAATATCAATAGGGGTAGCAAATGTTTCATCCAATTCGATCAAAATCAGTAAAGGAGATGTAATAGCCTCTTGCGAGCCGGTGCAGTGCGTAACCAGTGGCGAAACGCGGTCAGAAGCAACACCCTCATCATTATCTACGGAAGTCCTAGAACATTTCCAGAAGTCGTGGCATCATCTGTCTTCCGAAGAACTACACAATTTATAAAAGAGCAGAGCACAGCCTTTGAAAGGGAAATAACACTACTGGAAGAACGAACACATCCTCGGAGGTTACCAGTGACGAAGCAGCAAGAGGTTATCACATTAGTGAACAAAATGCTTGACGATGGAATTAATGAAGAGTCATCAAGCCCACAGTCATCTCCTGTTTTCTTTGTCACCAAGAAGGATGGGACTACCAGATTCTGCGTGGACTATAGAAGGCTCAATGACGTCACCCAGAAGGACAGCTATCCACTTACCAGAACTGACGAAACTAGCAGGTTCTCACTGGTTTTCAACACTCGATTTAAACAGCGGCTACTGGCAAGTAAGCATTGACGAATAAGATAGGGGAAAGACTGACAGCTTAAAGTTATGCCCTTCGGACTATGCAATATCCTCGCTACCTTTGAGCGTCTTATGGAAGTCGTTCTACGAGGCCTTACTTGGAAGATATGCCTAATCTATCTTGATGATATAATGGTAACGGGAAAAACTTTCGAAGAGCACCTACAAAACCTGCAGGAAGTTTTTACTAGAATAATAAATGCCACAAAATCTTCTCTTTTTCAACAAAAGGTTGAATTTCTCGGGCATGTCGAGTTATCAGAGAGAATCCAAACCGACCAAAGGAAGATTACAGCCATCAAAGACTGGCCTCGTCTTCGTGGCAAACCCGAACTGCGAAGCTTCGTTGGATTATGTACCTATTACAGAAGATTCGTCGAAGGATCTGCAAATATAGCTGCACCTCTGCATAAGCTCACTGAAGGACTGCATAAGCTCACTGAAGAACGAGCAAATTATAACTGGGATCATAACTGTGATTTTGCGTTCAGAAAATTAAAAGCGGCTCTATGTTCTAGTTCAATATTGGGATATGCGGAGCAAAAGGGGAAGTTTGTGTTGGACACGGATGCAAGAAACACCGGCATCGGAGCGGTTTTATCGCAAACACAAGCGGCAGGAGAACGTGTTATCGAATACTACAGTCGAAGATTTTCAAAACCTAAACGTAACTACTGTCTAACCCGAAAGGAGCTTTTGACAATAGTACGATCTGTTGAGCATTTCCATCAATATCTATATGGACAAGAATTTCTAATAATGACTGATCATGCAGCACTTAAATGGCTTTTGGATATGAAACAGCCTAAAAGACAGGCAGCGAGATGGCTTGAAAAGTTACAATAATATAACCAAGGTTAAGCACTGGGCAGGCAGATTGCATAATAATGCTGATGCTGTATCCAGAAGACCATGCTATGATAATTGTGAACATTGCCAAAGAATAGATCAACGATAAGGAATCACTCTCATTAGACAAATCAAATTTTAAGTTGATCAGTAGTGGCCCACAGAGCAACCTAAAAAGGATCAGCTTGAGGATAGTGAATAGCATTGCTAAAAGCTAAAGAAGAACATGAACCAAGACCAAGCTGGAGATATATTTTAACTAAGGGATGTTCTTTTAAAACTCTGTGGGCTCAGTGGGACTGCCTGGGCCTGGGAAAGCGCTGATGGAAAATTAGTGAAGACACAGTTAGTGGTATCAAGGAAGAAGATATCGGAAGTTCTGGAAGAAGTTCATAAGAGAAAGTCTGGTGCTTATCTCGGAGTGAAAAAAAAAACGATTGACGTGATCCGCTACAAATTTTACTGGCTCAACTACTGCCAGGATGTGAAATCGTGGTGTCGGCAGTGCTCAACCTGTGCCGCCAGTCAAGGAACCAAAACAAGATCTAGGGGGAAAATAAAACAGTATAATGTGGGCCTACCGTTTGAACGTATCGCCATTGACGTAGCTGACCCTTTTCCAGAAACAAATAATGGTAACAAGTACATTTTACTTGCAATTGACTACTTCAGTAAATGGCCTGAAGGATTTGCGAACCACAATCAAGAAGCTGTTACCATAGCAGAGGTCCTCGTGAATAGAATATTCACCCTATAGAACTAGCCTTGTCGCGTCTACGTATGAGTCATCGCCAGCCGCGAAGACTCAGGAACTGTGGAATTCTCCCGATGTCTGGTCGAGATAATATAGAGAGGCCTCGCTTCGTCCGGAGTAATCGCAATAGATTTTATGTTTTATATACATAGCACGCAAAACGCGTGTTGATTTAGTTAATCATTGAGTTTTAAATTGTAAAGATCTAATAGTTGTAAAGTTATAAAAGTAGTTTAGTGTGTTTAATTGTATAGAGTGATAAAGAATAAAGCGAGTATTATTTTAAAATAGTAAAAGTTGTAATTTCGTTTATAACCCACGGGAAAACCGTAACAATATGTATTTTACTTATCAATTAATTGTATGAACTGCAATAAGTTTTGAGCATCTACTTTTTAATAACACATGTTGTTGGCTATTGTTTCATAATAGTATATTATTTTATATGGAGGAAAAGTGATACTTTTCATGGCGCGCTCGTGTTTAACTGCCGAACGGAGTGAGGCTGGTAATAGATAGCAAGCCATGAAAAGTAACTTTTCCTCCAAATAAAATATGCTGTTTTTTCTTCAAATGTCGACAAATTCATGCAAAAACATCTCTTTTTAATAGTAATAATAATTATTATTATTAAAGATAAGTGAGTTCGCAAGGGGGCTTAGACCGGTGTCGGTGAATAGGCACAGGTTGTTGCTATAGTAATGTAACATAAAGCTGTCAGTGGACACTGTCATCAATAATTATTTTTTTAAAATTGCGTCTCCGATTGCGTTTTAATTCCCTATTGATAAGCAGTTATTGGGTAAGTTCGATTAAATAATAACCAATTTGTTCCTAAATTAGTGATTTATAGAAATGCAGTACACAAATTGAGTGATAAATATGAATTTTAGTTTAATAAATCTCGAGTTGTTGGCGCTTATTGTGTTGTTGGTTTGTATCTATGTTGCTATGACAACACTTTTACCTCCGCCGGCGGAAAAGTGAAAAGGAAAGCTCCGGCGGAGGAAAAACGAAACTTCACGGCCGCCTACACAGTCGAGTAAAGACGGATTTACTGACGTTTGAAGAAAAAATCTGTTATTAAAGTATTCTTCGCAGTGTAATTTTTGGGCCACCAGGTAGTTATAGATTTCATGAATTGAAAGTAATTGCCTAATCACCTTTTCTCTCTTATATTTTTTAATATGAAATTTAAAGATGTCACGTTGAATCTGGGATACAAAATTCGTTCCTTGACTTTAAAAATAGGATATGCTATAAAAAATATATCTATACCATATATCTTCCTAACATATTTTTATTTATTTTGGCTGTTATATTGAATTTGGATTGCACGATAGAGATACTTACTAAGACTTTCTGTCAATATGTGGATTAATATCGACTTAAATCGGATGTTGCAGTTTCCTTTCTTCGGGGTCATCAATATGTTTAAAAATCAACTCATAATCTACTACACCCATAAAACATATTGAAAATACACGTTCTAATTCGTGAAATTTTTTAAATATCCATAATCTATTTAATCCAAAATTTAGCAAGATATTTAGACAATAGTTCACCATTATAAGCCGATTACCACATCTACCGTATTGTTCCTGAAATCAGGAACGTTGCCAAATTGCCTATTATAGGATGGCTTTTCTATCTCTACGGTATAAACACACCCTCGATAAGAATCTGCATTATATGAGGGAATTGCCGTTAATGAAATCAATATTTTCACATAACATTTTTCATTTTCACCCAACCTCTCTTTGCATCTATAAATATGATAAAATGGAATAAAAGTCAAATCAGATTACTTCAGTTGAAAAATTCTAAAAATACTCGATCCTTGGCAATTCCTCTTTTATCGTAAATCGGGATTTTTTAGAATTCACACGTAAAATCATGAGTAAATTTTATATCTACTCAATTTGAAAAACGTTTACTAAAGGCATCATGACATGATATTTTCTTATCAGCTTCGTCTTCTCCTTATGATTCCTTCTCCTAACTATTCGAATCTTGTTTGCAGCTGCTCTGAAGAATTGGATTGCCATTATTCCAAACCAGTCTCATAAAATTTTAAGCCAAGATTTTCTTCTTCTCCCCAAAATTATTTTGCCTTTGATCTTTCTACTATGCTCTGTAGTAGCAGATTTTTAGGTTCCCTCATTACAATGTCAAAATGTGCGTATTATCTGTTAGTTCTACATTGGAGTGGAGATTAACAGTACATGATATTCGTCGATAGTAGCATCTTTCAAATGCTTGAAGTTAAGCGTTCATGCGTACGCTCCATAGAGCAAAGGTGGAAAGGTGTGAAACACCGAAGCATTCCTGTTCTAAGTTTTAAGTGGAATCTCAAACGAAAGTAAGTTTCTTGATTTTTAAAAAAAGATTGTCGGTTGTTACGACATTGTCATTAGCTTAACGCAAATTATTTAATAAATCACTTATATTTTAGTTTATTTCATTCAGCTAATAGTTGTCCAAACTATAGTTTTTAATGACACTTTTCTTATTTTGCACTACTTTGTTTCTCCTTGTTATTTATTCGAAAGTCATAGAATACCTACAAAAATATGACACCCCACAAAATCAGTGGAAGTGCTCTGAAAAATCATTTATCATTTCAGTTCCCGAGCAGTCCAGTTTAGTTCCTAGTAAAAAATCGATGATATAATATGTTTATAATGACTAAACCTAGTGAAAAATTATTAATAATACTTTGTAGGTAATAGCGATGGACAAATTCTAATTATTATTTAGAATTAATAAAATGACTCTGATTGTACTTGGACAATCAGGGTCATTACACATCATCACCACTGCCACTAAAGGCGCAACCTTTAACTTCCTAACAGATAATAGGTATCAGCACATCTCCATTTCTGATGAAAGCATCAAATAAGTGTGTTCTATTTCGTCTATAGATCTGGCCTTCACTAGTTTTGAGATTATATGATTAGATGCAACTTGCTCTTTTTTTAATGGTAATGACACACACACTAAAAGGAAATCCTATGGCACTCGACGAACGGTGTGTGTGCGAAGGTGTTGATTGAGACGGTTGCTGAATAGCTGTAGGTTGTAATTTGGGGGAAACAGATGTCCTGGGTTTTATTTGCGCTTTGTAGAGCAACAGCAGCTGCTGTGGTGTATACAGTTGCGAACTAGCGCATCAAGCTTCTGCGAGGCTGATTTTGCGATGTTAGCAACGTGGTCATGCCAGGACATATTGCTGTTGACCGAGACATCCCCCATCCGAATGACGAGTATGAAAGAATGATCGACCCAGCCATAATGATATCAGGGCACGCAGTATTGGCTTTCCTGGTAAATCTGGCTGCTTGGGTCTTTGCAGCATTAAATTGGACCAAATTCCTGTCGCCCCAAGTTCGAACTTTCTCCAGTTCTTGATTAATTGTTGTAATCTGCTCCAGTCTGCGGTCTCAGTCGGTGGTAAAGGTTTTCCTGATCTAAATTGGGAGGCAAGGGTACTGTCATCTCCAAACTGTAAAGAGGACTATTTATTTCGATCAGCAGCAGGTCAGTTCTTTGATATTCTCAGATTTGTCTCTTAAGACTTCATCTAAGTTATCGCTAAGTATTGCTTCTTCTGAAAATGAAGAATAGTCGTTCTCTCGATTTTTCCGTTTTTTTTTCTAGAACCCATTGATTTTCTATTTTTTTTTTAAATATATCCATTTCAGATCTTCTTCTAAATTACGAATGACATTTTTTTTCTTTTCTTTAAGTCCTTCTGCAGTTTAATTTTTATTAAACTTTCTTTTTCATTAGTATTAGTGTAAATTTTTGAAACTGGGGGCTCTTGAGGATTTCGATTTCTTTTCTATCTCTAGGGTAAAACGAACGGACTTGAAACTATACTTCGACTAGAAGATGGTGATTGATCTTCATCTTCTTCGATTAAATTGTTGTTTGGTTTTAAAATAGTAATATTATTATATTTTACTTCAGCTTTTGATGTTTTCAAGGTTCCTTTGACCCTGTTCCTGTAGGGTTTCTTTTGCAATATCAGACGATAATATTTATATTTCTTTTGTGGGAGAATGAGGCATATCAGTTACGAAACTTGATGGGAAGTCAGCTTCCGTGAAGACAAACCGATCCTTGGATCACATTCCAGTGTTATCAAAACTCTTAACTATATTATTTATGTATAGTACGGCGGTTAGTCAGCGATATTGGGACCAACCTTGCATTTTTGAGTAGAGCATTGAGATTTGACACAGTGGTGGTGCATGCCCATACCTCACTTTTAAGAAGTAGAACCAAGTTTGCAACCACGGGAGAGCGGCGGTATGGCGGGTTGCATATCTGCCAAAGTCAAATTTGAGAAAATACTTAAACGAGCACACCTGACCGTTTCTATGGGTGAATATCACTCACAAATATTACGGGAGGTGTTATGAAACGTAACTGGACCATGTGCCAGTCGCGTGCTGGCAGGTTGCCTACCCTCTAGGCGCAGAAATTAATCAAATCGATTTTGTAGTGCTAAGCTGAAGTATTGCAAACTTGGGTTCTTAATAAAACACCAACAATTCTTGTTTCAGTACCCTTTTTAATGTCAACAGATACAACTGACAATGACTGACTTCTCGACCGCCGTTTTGACCTTTCTAACCCTGTTTGTTGTCGTTCTGAGGGCGGGTTGCGCCTTCTCGCATATCCTGAAATAAGGTCTATTTGCCACAGAATCAATTGTTATAAAAATGATTTTAATTAAAAAGTTAGTTTAGTATAAGTGATAGACATGCAAGGAGGTGCAGTCCGCTCCCAATTTTCTACTATAAGGTAAGTATCCTTGTCTCTCACTTTAGATCAGAAAAACCTTTACCAGCGACTGAGACTTATCACCGCAGACAGGAGCAGATTACAGCAATTAATCAAGACCTGGAGAAAATTTGAGGCGACAGAAATTTGGCCCAGTTCAATGCAGCAAAGACCCAAGCAGCCACGTTTACCAAGAGGGCCAATTCGGCGGGCCCTGACATCATTATGGCAGGATCGACCATTCCTTCATTCTTGTCAATCGGACTGCTGAGTGTCTCCGTCACCAGCAATATGTCCTTGCATGACCACGTTGCTAACATCGCCAAATCAGCCTCCCAGATGCTTGGTGCGCTCTTTCGCAACAAAAAACTGTATACACCGCAGCAGATTCTCTTGCTTTACAAAGAGCAAATAAGACCGTGCTTAGAATATTGCTCACACATCTGGGGTGCCGCATTAAAGTACACCCTAAAGCGAGCTGTACGTCTCATCGGCGACCCGGAGTTGACCCAGAATCTGGATAGTCTGGAACACCGCAGACATGTGGCCAAAATGTCCCTGTTGTACAGACACTTTCACTGCAGATGTTCCCATTGTTGAAGAGCAGCAGAATAGAAAGCGAAGTAGGGACGTTATTGCACAGTCTCTGTATACTGTATCAGAAATCTTAGCAGGGAGATGACCTCATCGATCCATCACTAGACAAGCCAGCAAAGATAGATGCAGGAATCGCTACCCTGAGTAGGAATCTAAAAGCTTACCAGAAACTAGGGAATATTCCTTGTAATGCCAACGCGGATGCGTTAAATGCGGGCCTTCGCATTGAGCATAATTTAAGAACGAATAACCCAAAATATCACAAGGGCTGCTTCGTACCTTGCGATTCAAACAAGCTCGGTAGAACTTAGAGAGATATGCAGATTGGTTGTCAAGAAAATATCGAGCCATCCGTTAAGTTAGCTACACGGAGAAGTCTCGAAGAGGTGAAATCAGCTAATGACAAGTAAGAATGAATTTTCTGTGGCAAGCACGTGCCAAGAGTCAATCCAACTCATAGACTGACTTTCACAGAAGCTAGAAATGCGATAGAAGCCGCTGCAACCAAGAAACTAGACAGTAAGATTTGAATCGCACTCCCGGGTTGGCAGGGTAGGCTCGGCGTATGGTACCATAACTGTCGGACAAAGTATGTGCGAGACTTAAAAACTAACTCAAATCTAGGCAAGAAATCGGAGCAGTTAGCTAAATTACGTGACGTTGCACTTGAACAACTGACTGATCAAGCAAATAAATACTGAAAAGGAATGCAGTGCATCTGCATTTCTGTTGGTTGATCTTGCCCGCAGTCATGCCGACAAACTGCTTAAGGAAAGAGTGAGTAACGGGTTTGTACACTCCAGCGGCTTTAAGAAAATGCTGCTTAATTCTGAGGGTTTCATACGAGGAGCAGAATGCTAGACAAGCGATCTCCCCAATCCGGAACCAGCCATCACCGTGCGGCTGGAAAGTCGGCTCGGAAGGATGGAGGATGCTCTATAGAACTACGCCTACAGCACAAGAGACTTGTAAAGAAACGCTGGTGTCCAGTGGCGGACATATCACCGGGCAGTTCGGTGCGCCGCCCTGGGGCCCAAGGTTCAGAAGGGCCCCACGATGCCGCGAAGTATTTTTGTATCGAAGTAGTAAAATGGAAAAGCATCAAATATGCAAACCAAAAATAATCAAATAATAATTAACCTACATTCAATAAAGTCACAGTATAGATACCTATACGTATCTACTTATCTATTAATGAAATATATCGACCATACTGCCCATGCCTAATATTCGTTGAGAGCTTGAGAGCGTTAAATTTGGCAACTCCCAGACCCAGCCTCCGAACATTAACTACTGTGATTCCCACTATTCCCAGTAGGCAGTAGGCCGTATTTTCAGTTACTTTAGAGCAAATTATCAAATACTTGATACTTGAATAGTTTGTTTGTTGTTTGCATGATTAAGTAATATTAGTAAGTGGAGTGCTAAGACTTATACTGTAGCTGTTTCAGGCAGAAGATATAAAAAAAAGGTAACGTAAGTAGCTTAGGGTTGCCAACTCCAAGATTTCATAAATCGGGATGTTGCACATAAAAAATCGGGACATTCCTAATAAAATCGGGACCTAAAGTAAAGAGTTGAAAGTGTGCTGTGCACAACATCAGTTTTGAATCCAGGGAGGATTTTTTTAATGAGAATATAGTCAAGAATAAATTTTATTCGAATTTAAAAGAAAAACATTTTTAGGCACAGTAGGACATTGTAAAGAAAATAAAATAACCGAATATAGAATTGAATATCCTACCTAGTATGTACAGGGCATATTTATCTATAGTACAGGGTTATCCAACGAGGACTAGACAAGGCGATTTTTTGACTTTCCTTGTACTTTTATGAAAAAAAACTGAAATAGCCATCTTATGTAATTTTCTGTCGCGTTTTCCGATATGTTGAGCAAATATTGAACATCAAATAAAATTGCTAGGCGTCACTTTGATTTTTTTAATATCATTACTTTTATATTACTACATTTTTGGACTCTATAACTTAACTTTGTGTATAATATCATATACCTATCTTTATTAGCTGTTTACGAAATATTGACAGTTGAAAGTCGGGTATTTTGACACTTTGACAGACTCTAAAATCTAAACCGCACAAGATCAAAGAAAACGCATTCCTATCTTAAGTTATCATAAACAATCGAATGACAGTATCTTCGAATTTAATAATAAAATAAAACCGGAATAAATTAACCGGAACTTTTAAACCTCCGGTTAAATTCAAAGTTACTATCATTCGATAGCTTATGAAAACCCAAGATAGGAATGTGCAAACCGTTTTCTTTGATCTCGTGCGGTTTAGATTTTAGAGCCTGTCAAAGTGTCAAAATTCCCGACTTTCAACTGTCAATATTTGGTAAACAGCTAAAGATAGGTATAGGATATTATACACAAAATGTATTTAGATTTTTCTAGAGAGTCCAAAAATATAGTAATATCCAGGGTACTCCACTTAAAAAAAATATCAAAGTGACCCCTAGCACTTTTATTTCATGTTCAATTGTTTATTGCTGAACATATCCGAATTCGCGGGAGAAAATTACATAAGATGGCTATTTCAGTTTTTTTTTACAAAAGTACAAGGAAAGTCAAAAAATTGCCTTGTCTAGTCCTCGTTGGATAACCCTGTACCTATATAACAATATGTAACATGAAAACATAACAATCATATCATTGTAAAACAACTAAAGGGCTACTTCTTGTAAATTCTAATTCTGTGTAGATAACATATTACAAAGGAAATTTATTCCTCTGCAATGTAGAAAAATAACATTTTGTTTTGTATTTGCAATAACTAAGAACTAACAACTAAAAAATATATTCTATTGCGTTATTTTAAAGGAGTATTTTTTGGCTTTTTGCCGAAGTCAGCTTGAATTTATTGCTAATCGCGTGCTTGTAAAATTCTCTACAAATTTGTGTAAAATTAGCTTTTATTTGTAACTCACTTTTATACCTCAAGTTTCCTTTTATATAAGTAGTGAATATAAAACGGGTGTATCTTGTATCTGTTTGTCGTTTTTGCGGACAAATTTCATTCTCAATTGAAAATCGTGACATTTGGTGGCTCGCCATAGATCTTGGCGGGATGTAATAAGATGACCCCAAAAATCGGGACGTCCCGCGAAAATCGGGACGGTTGACAACCCTAAAGTACCTATACAAAGTGGTATACAATGAAATGGCGTAGTTTAAAATAGTGAAATCGTTGGCCCTCCCCTCGCGGCAAATATTGTGGGGGGCACTCTTTTCATAAATTGACTAAGACTAAGAGCCTAATAATAATAATAAACTATTTTTGTTATAAAATATCGCAGCGAAGTTATCTTTAACAGATTTAATAGATAATTTTGCGAATGTCAAAGTCAGAAAAGGATCATTCTAGATTTTAGTTTGTTATTAGTTTTTATATTTTGTTTAAAGAGTTTTTATTTTATTACTTTTTATGTGGTACGGAAAATACCATTCTAGATATTAGTAATACAGTATCGCAACGAAGTTAGATTTAACAGATCTAATAGATAATTTTGCCAATGTCAGTTTATTATTAGTTTTTATATTTTGTTTAAAGTGTTTATTTTCTGGCTTTTTATGTGATACGCAAAATACCAATTTGCAATTTTTGGTATTAACTAGCTTTCATCATAAATAAAAATTTATTTTGTTTTCTTACTTTTTATGGCATACGAAAAAATATTAGTTCTTTATTAGTTTTCATCCTGAATAAAAAATGTTGTTATATTCTTACTTTTTATGTGATACCCATATATCATGTATTACCTATGAGAAATGCCTTAACTTAGTTTTAAAATCTACAAGGGGTAGGGGCCCATAAATATATTTTGCCCTGAGGTCCACGCGTCCCTAGATCCGCCACTGCCGGTGTCATGTAAATATAAAAATAAATGCACTGGGAAATGCAACTGCGCTAAATCTAAAGTCCTTTGCTATGAATTTTATTGTTGCCCATGCTTTAAGTACCTTGATTAATGTCAAAAAAGTGCCAAAGTCTGATATTTACGACCCCAATTTGTGATGTAGGTAATAGATTTAGTATTATTACATTCCGTGATTACATCTAGTACTATGAATAATATTATCCATTAATAATGATATGGAATTAATGCTAAATGCTTTAAATGATGCTGTTAAATTGTCTGTTTGTAATAAATATGGCTTTTCTTAATCTTTTAGTTTTCTATCCACCTTACAACCGAGGTAACTAAAGTTAACTATTTTGATTATATTATATTTATGATCATACCGATTTAAGAACGTGTATGGGTCCATAGGAACCTGATTTATTCATATTTTGATTGTGGAAATGGAGTCACTCACCAAAATCCCTTAACACTGCAAAATCGATTACATTAGTTTCTGCGCGGCAATCTGCCACCACGCGGCTGATATGTACTCCAGTTACGTTCCAGAACATCTCCTGTAATATTTTTGAGTGGTACTCACCCATAGAATTGGTCGGGTGTGCTCGTTTAGCGATTTTCTCAAAATTGTCCCTGGCAGGTATACAACCCGCTATACGCTGCTCTCCCGTGGTTGGAAACTTGGTTCCACTTCTTAAAAGTGAGGTATGGGTATATACTACCACTGTGCCAAATCTCAATGCTCTACTCAAAAATGCAAGGTTGGTTAGACTAACCGCCGTACTAGTATGCTGTATTAGTCAGATTGGCAATATTTCTAACAGAAATAGTATTTTTTTTTTCTGGATTCGATGTATGCCAGTCATTAAACATTATATAAAGGGATCAAATGCTTCGACATGTGTCTGGTGGAAAACTTACACTTACAAACTTGACACTGTTAAGATTAACATGAGTTTCTTGGTTGTCTATTAATAATAAAATAGGATTTTCTACACTACACTTGCTATGATTGATAATACGTTTCAAGACGCTTGGGAATAGGTCTTACATCATCCAGCCTGATTTATTACCTAAGGCGCCCCACTAAAACCTACTCTAGGAAAGACGTAAAGAGGATGTAAAGATCGCCCCACAGAAATTCACAATTCCCACAAACGTAACGACTTCTCCACGTTCTACAGAGCACACAAGCCTTCAGTGGGTTAGTTTGGGTTAGTCAATAAATGTGGCGTAACAAAACATGCTTTCATCTGGTGTTGACGAAGGCGTACATTGTATATACCGAAGTAGAATGATTAGTCATTCTAAACATTCGCTAAATTAATCAGTGTTTTGAATGTGTCAATGTTAGTATGTAGTATGTGTAATATGAAAAACACTGATTAATTTAGCAGTGGCTAATCAGAGTTCAAAGTAACAGCCCTTAATGTTATTTTAACCAGTTGATATTGATTTAAAGCTACTAAATTTGATGGAACAGAATTCCGAGTGAAATTTTATGCAAAGTAATCAGTTTCACTGAAATTTCACCTTCGAAATTAAGGAAATTATTCTCATTTTTGAACGTTTCAGAAGTGAACATTTCAAACTACAGTAAATTGTATTTTTACAGACTTGCTAAATTATATCTAGCTTGTGTCTGATAACAGAATATTTGAAAAGCCACTTCGCGTACACCGAAACTTGAATGCAATTAACAGCGTCCCCATGTTATTTCTAAAACGTACAATTCCAAATGGTGCTCTTGAGTATCTAAGAAGCAACAAGCCATCATTTCTCAGTACAAGTGGGAAGTGGGAATTTAATGCTTCATTGCCAGTGCCTTGACATCATTTTACGTGGGATTTGAACTATTGATGTTAAATTATATTATTTTCCAAGATATAGTAGATATACAAAGATGTTATCCAGAATTTAATTTCAAAAGTCATAATATGTCATATTCTGCAACATAACATGCAAATGTAATTATGTAGCGTTCACAAAACCGATTGAAAAATATAATATAATAGCCTTTTGGAGTGTGTGGTTTTAAAATCAAAGAAACCGCACTAAACTTTTTAAATTTAGGTAATTAATTAAGGTGCATCATTATTTTTTAGGTATAGTTTTCGACTTAAATAAACTAGGCAACAATTGAAACGCCCCATATGGATCAATTTTAAGGTCATGCAATTTGAAAAATATTCTCAATGGACTATGGACTAATAGAGAATAAAGGCGTAGTTTTAGACTGCGTAGGTGACATAATACAGGGTGGATAAAAAAAAATTTACCTCGCCATATGCTGGAATTGAGAATTTTTGTAATCGCCCGCCGCCGTCACAAAGAGTGATGTACTATTTTCGAACGTTTTTAGGACTTTCGAAATATCTCATGTCGTTCCAAGAAAATTATCAATTTTTGAAAATTATCACAACCTTGGGGCACCAAATTGCTTTTAAATAGCAATTCGACTCAAAATTTTGCTTCAGGTAGCTGAATCAGATTCATGCTAATGTGCTTGTGTATTTTAATCGCCGAATAGCGCAATACCATATTTTGCAAATCTGAGGCGTGCTATTAAAGGCAGACTTTCACGTAATAATAATTTATTAACTGAATCATTAACAAGCTGTACCACTAATATAAACAATAAATAACGAATATACAGAACTTTATAACTAGTGAATTGTAGTATAACGTACCCGGGTCGATTCAACATAGTTGAATCAGATAAGTAAAATTGTGCTTTGTCTTTATTTTGCCAATGATCGTCAAATTAGATTAAAAAGAAATGGATTAAAAAGAGGACCAATACCTACGTTGTGTTATATTATATCTTGCACAATTTTACTCACTCATTATGCGCTTCAGCGGAACACATTCAGGGAAATTTGAGGGAAAGGTGCGTCATGTAAATTAAACCACAGATTCCTAATACGCCTAATTTATTAAAGAAAAGCGTGCCGGACTCAGCCTGGAATTCACGAGGGGAAAGAGTACGGCAGAGAAACCCTCGATCTTAATTCCTAAACCGAATTATGCTGTATAATCTATTAGTATTATAATTAATTGAATTACTGCCTTCCGTACCACAATTTGTAGTTCTACACTTATAACAAAACATTTAAAACTGAAGAGATAGCTCTTCGGTCGGGAATCGAACCCGAGTCTCCCGCGTGCCAGACGCGGATGTGATAACCACTACACTACCGAAAAGGGGTGTTAGTTAGCCAGTCGCCGCTGGAGGGTACTGAGGTCCTGGGATACGGAGGCTACTCAGCTAAAGTTGAAATTAGGGCCAATATCTCTAGAATGATCATTACATTTATAACTAGGATATTCTCCCGTCAGGATAGGAAAATGTTAGTAATTTCACAAAAGTCTTACTTGCAATCACAGTCATACTAAAACCAAAATTCCAGCACGAAAAGACAGCAAACAATACATTTTTGTTTTCATTTAAAGCAGTGTTGTTCACAGCATAAAACGATTTCATTAAATGTACACCATCAAATATGAATTATCAATGAGAATAAAAGAAATAATAATTGTGCAAATTATGTCAATAACAATATCAAAATATACACACGTGTTATGCCATCAAATATTAATTATCAATGAAAATAGAAGAAATATTTATGCAAATTATGTTAATAACAATATCAAAATATATCCATATGTTATGCAATCAAATATTAATTATCAATGAAAAGAGAAGAAATATTTATGCGAATTATGTTAATAACAATATCAAAATGTATACACATGTTATGCCATCGAATATGAATTATCAATGAAAATAGAAGAAATATTTACGCAAATTATGTTAATAACAATATC
>MU187346.1:44348-75963 GCA_016904865.1 Pissodes strobi | reverse complement strand
ATTCGTCAAACCCTGTGTATCGAGATCTGTACAAGATATTGCATTCCGAATATTTGCTTTAAGTAAAAAACAGGCCTATGAACAATATGTTTCTAATTCCCAAAACAAGTGTAAGGATATATGGAAAATTATAAATTCTGAAAGAAATAATGAGCATAAAAAAAACAGATCAACAATAATATATCAGTTAATGATTTTAATACATATTTTGTATCGGTAGCCTCAGAAATTGTACAGAATCTTCCTGTCAATGGTGAACTGCAGAGTGCTTTATTGAAGGATATCCCAGACCTGCCACAATCGTTTGTGCTTTTGCCGGTCGCATAAAGTGATGTCATGATTGCCATTAGGTATCTTAAGAGGTCTAATAGCTGTGATATATATACGATTTAAATACTAATATTCTTAAACAAATAAGCCTGTATTTGGTAAGACCTTTAACTCACCTGTTTAACATGTGTATTAGTCAGGGTAAATTTCCAGACTCCTTTAAGATGGCTAGAGCAGTCTCTATATTTAAGAAGGGTTATGCGGAATATTTGAGGCCATTATCAAGAGTAATCTAAACTCATATTTTGAAAAATTTAATGTCTTACACTCCTCAAAGTTTGGCTTCCGTATGAACCATTCCACGGTTCAAGCAGTTACCGGGGTTGTGGAGGACATAGTCGAGGGCCTGAAGCAGGTGAGCATGTAGGTTTAACCTTGTGTGATCTGAGCAAGGCGTTCGACTGTGTCTCCCATCAACTTTTACTTGACAAGATATCACGCTATGGTATCAGAGGGCTTCCCCTGAATCTTTTAAGTTCTTACTTAACATCCAGAACTCAGTGTGTTACTTTGGATGGTGAGATATCTGAAGTATGCTCTGTGGAGAGTGGAGTGCCCCAGGGATCTGTCTTGGGGCCTATACTCTTTTTAGTGTATATTAATGATCTGTTTGGATAGTATCTTCCATGCGAATGATACAACATTTGCATGCAGAGCTAAATCTCGGGAGAGTCTGAGGAGTGGAATGAATGAGAGTAAAATTAGCGTTGAGAGTTGGTTTGCCCAAAATTGTTTAAAACTTAATAATGATAAGACCCAGGAAATAATTTTTTCTACCACAACTGGTACTGTCTATGGTCATAGGGTTAATGTCCTGGGACTGTCGTCTGAATTGGAGTGCACATGCACTGCGGATAAAATTAAACGGAACTTTTAAACCTCCGGTTAAATTCACAGTTGCTAGCATTCGATAGCTTATGAAAACCCAAGATAGGAATGTGCAAACCGGTTTCTTTGATCTCGTGCGGTTTAGATTTTAGAGCCTGTCAATGTGTCAAAATGCCCGACTTTCAACTTTCAATATTTGGTAAACAGCTAAAGATAGGTATAGTATATTATACACAAACTGTGTTTAGATTTTTCTAGAGAGTCGAAAAATGTAGTAATATACAGGGTACTCCATTTAAAAAAATATCAAAGTGACCCCTAGCACTTTTATTTGATGTGCAATTGTTTTTTGCTGAACATACCCGAATTCGCCGGAGAAAATTACATAAGATGGCTATTTCAGTTTTTTTATAAAAGTACAGGGAAAGTCAAAAAATCACCTTGTCTAGTCCTCGTTGGATAACCCTGTACATGGGGCTCGAATTCGAGTTTATGTATGGGACCTCGGAATCCGTAAGAGATACAGTGTCGGGCAAATTAAGGCATAATTGCGCATTTAGGTGCCTAACAATATGCCGTTTAGAAAGTTCTAATATTCCGAGTATTTCCGGAGATATCCTAAAAAAACCGAAATATTGACAAATCGTTTAAATTTTTTCCTGAGCTGAACAAAAAAAAAAAAAAAAAAACGCCAAGATGGCGCCGACTGATGCGCCTACTTCCGACACTCAAGAAGAAAAACGGTGTAAATATTGTAAAAAAGACGCCCTGTCTGGCGTAAAGTGTATAAACTGCAAGTTTATGTACCATAGTTCGTGTGCCCTTCGTATAACGGGGCTAAAAGTGACGAGTGGTTCCAAAAATTTAGTGATATGCCCGTGTGTTGGCAAAGTTGATAGTGATACACAAACGGAAGGAAAAGTACCTGATTTAGCAGCCTACAACCAAAAAGGTATGGAAATCTCGTATTTAAAGCGATTGCTGGACGAAACATAATTCTAAAGGAAAATAATGGCCTTCTACTGGAAAAAATTGAGAGAATGGAAAGTGTTACAAAAAACGTAAACAAAAATCCTAAGGAAAGTGGCGGGAAGACCACGTTAACGTCACAAACAAAGGGCCAGGTGACAGGTGACTGTAGTTCCGGTACATCGAGTAGCTCAAATGTACAGCCTGTCATATCGCGACAGTTCGCCGCGCCAGCGGCTACCGACTCTACCAGGTTGCTACCAGGTAACAACCAAAAACCCGCGGACAAAGCGGAAGAAGATGTAGCACCTAACCTTACTTTTCCGGATATAATGAAAAAAACAAGAAAGATGTTTTTGTTTCTGAATCCGATTTTGAGGAATACCAGACAAGAAAGCAAAGGAGACAAGTGAGATCAACAGAACAAAAAACTCATCAACAACCAAAAAAGCCTCGGAAAAAACCACAGATTGGCACAAGAGTGGATGGCACCGATCCGGAATTTGTAAATGGTGATAGTAAAGTTTGGCTGTTTATCTCCAAGGTAAAAGACGGAATTACCGAGGAAATTGTAAAGCGCTATATAGTGAAACATACATCTGAAAACCACATATCAGCTGAAAATATACACATTAAGCAATGTATCCCTAAAGAGGAAAGAAGTAAAAAGGGAAGATTCATGGTTGGGGTGCCAACTGAGATAAAGGAGCTAATATACAGTGAATCTTTTTGGCCCAAAGGCGTAGCATTCGAGAGATTTAATTTTTCATTTGGTCGTAATTTTTTAGATTCAAGGAAGACTATTGCAAAAGCCCCATAATTAAATTGAGTCAATGTGTTAAAGAAGTGGGAAAAAATTTACAGAATGAAAACACAGGGTTTAACTCCAAATTAGTTGGTTCAAGTACCCCAAGTGTAAAGTTATTGCACTTGAATACACGGAGTTTAAACAACAAAGTTCTGGAAGTAGAGGTATTGCTCTCGAAGGTCACACCAGACATTTTCTGTGTCTCGGAACATTGGCTACAGGCTGATGATATCTGTGATCTCAATTTAAATGGTTACTCACTTAACTGTTACTCTTCTAGAGTGGTGAGCAGGGGAGGGGGTACAGCGATCTTCTCTAAACCACATCTACAGTTTCTAGAGGTAAAGACTTCTATAAAACCCTTGGAGAAGCACTTTGAATTTTGTATTTTTGAGCTTAGTTTTAAACATAAATTTTATACTGTTGTTTGTCTGTACCGGTCACCAGTAGGAAGTCTTGACATTTTTTTCTCAGCCATAAATGAATTGCTCAATGAAATATATAAACCAAATAAATTTTTGATTCTATGCGGAGATTTTAATATAAATTTTAACATTAGTGATAATGTATCAAATCATCTTTTGCAGTGTTTATCTAGCTTTGAGCTGAAACCACAAGTCAAGGGGGTGACTAGGGTCGGACCTGCAAATGGTACTTTAATCGACAATATTTTCAGCAACCTAAATGAGGATAACCAATCATGCTATATTTACACTACTGACTTATCGGACCACTATGGGCAAGTCCTGGAGATGAGTTTTCCTGAAAATAGCCATACTGTCTGTCACACTAAAAAACGCTTTTTCACAGATGACAATGTGAATTTATTTACACAATACCTCCAAAATGAAGACTGGCAGGAAACTTTTTTGGCACCTGATGTAAATGATAAGTACAACATTTTCTTTAACTGTTATTTTTATTATTTTGATCTCTCATTTCCCTTACATACCTGCAAACAAAAACCAACCTCTCATTGTTCTCAGTGGGTTAACAAAGAAATAAAACAATATTCACAGCACTTAAAAGACTTGTATGTTTGGTACAAGCAAACTAATAATGATAATGTGCTAATTCAATATAAAAATGAAAGAAAATTGTATAGTAAATATCTCTCAGACTATAAAAAAAGTATAAATGAAAACAAAATCTCAAATTCAAAAAATAAAATGAAAACTGCTTGGAACATTCTAAATTTGGAGACTAATAAAAAAAAGAAAAACAATAATATCTCAATAAAAAATGAAACTGGTGAACTTGTTAAAGACCCAACTTTGATTGCAAATGAGTTCAGTAATAAATTTAATTTGAATCAATCGCTTAATGTTCCAGGTGAGTTTTCACACACTATAAATTATCCATCTTGGTTTTTAACCCCGGTTGGTGAACTGGAGGTGTTCAATATGCTAATGCAGCTGCCAAACAAGTTCTCTGCTGGACTCGATGAAGTTCCAATTTATGTTCTAAAATGTGTGTCTAGGTGGGTGTGCGGGCCTCTGGCACACATAATAAATGAATGTTTTGTTACAGGAGAATTCCCTGATAAACTTAAAAAAGCATTACTTGTCCCAGTTTTTAAAAAGGTAGACATTCATGAACTTGAGAATTATCGTCCTGTTTCATTGTTGTCCTCTTTGTCGAAAGTCTTTGAGAGGGCAATCTACAGCAGATTGCTTGCCTTTCTAATGCGAAATAGGATTCTCTCCCCTCATCAGTATGGATTTCTGCCATGCAGGTCCACAGAATTGGCAATCTTCGAGGCACTGAGCCACATTTTTCAAGGGGTAGACTCTGGTAGGAAGGTGGCTGGTTTGTATTTTGACCTGTCAAAGGCTTTCGACACAATTGATCATCAACTACTAATGAAAAAGCTGAACATGTATGGGGTTAGGGGTGTCTGCGCGAGCCTTATTGAATCATATCTTTCAGGAAGGCAGCAAACGGTCTGTATCATGGATGGTGGACAGAGGTTCTACTCAGAGACTGTTGATGTGAAGCAGGGAGTGCCCCAAGGGTCTATCCTGGGACCTATATTATTTCTCTTATATGCAAATGATCTTTCAAAGGAACCTATCCCCGGCTCAGTGTGCCAATATGCTGATGACACCTCTGTCGTGGTCTCAAGTGGGACAATGCAGGGGCTATCTGTGGTTTGCTCGCGTGCGGCGGAACTTATGTCAGTGTGGAGTCAACATAACTTTTTAAGATTAAATGCAGATAAGACAGGACTTCTGACCTTCAGCAAAACTGTGAACATTACAGAGTCACCCTTAGTTACACTAAACCATAAGACAATACCTGTAACAGAATCTATAAAATTTCTGGGTGTTCATCTCGACCCTACACTGACATGGGACCTACACACCAGCATGCTTCAGTCTAGGCTTAACAGTGCATGTGCCCTTGTACGTCGTCTGAGGGATGTTTTGAGCACTGAAAGCATAAAACTCTTCTATTTTGCATGCGTGCAATCCATTATTAGATATGGAATCATTTTTTGGGGCTCTTCGGCTGGAGCACATGATATTTTCAGGGCACAAAAGAGAATTGTGCGTTGTATTCTAAAGCTTAGACCCAGAACTTCTTGTAGAGGATATTTTTCCGGTTTAAGATTCCTTACTATTCCTTCGCTGTACTATTTGTCTCTTGTTACCTTTGTCAAAAAAAATCCGCATTTGTTTCTGAGAAATCACCAACAGTATGGAACTGATATGTCGGTTACCACTAGGGGCAGGTCCGACCTCAGTATCCCTAGACACAATTCTGCATTTTTTGAAAAGGGTCCTTACTTCATGGCAATCAAAGCCTATCGTAAGCTTCCCGCAGATCTATAAAACATAGAAAACCTAAATAGGTTTAAGGATGAGGTAACAGGCTTCCTACTGGTGAAGTGTCTATACACATTTGGTTTTGAATTTTGAATGTTGGTGATGTGCAAACTTTCTATGTACTGTTTTATTGGATTTTTTAAAAAATATTTTAAACATTGTGTATCTTACTTTAAGGTTTGTTTATTTTTGCTTTAATTTTTGTTTCAAAAATGTGTTTTAGATTTTGTGGGCCTTTTTTGGCAAACCATGTTTTGTGACGTTGCTATGTCATTGTAATATGATTGAGTCGGCAATAAAGGATATTATTATTATTATTATTATTATTATTATAAAAACTTTTCTAACTGTGAAAACGGTCGGCCTTTGATATTTTTCGCTACCCCATAACATAAATAGACGATCGCCATGAACGCCCGACAGCAAACGATCATACCATAATAGTAATTTTTTTTGCGATAACAAATAAATTTTTGACCAATTTATAACCACGCGAAACGTCGGCAGATAATTGTCCGCTGGACTTTTCTTTCATTAACTATCGTCTAAAGCAGTCGGCCGACGGTAAACAATCATGCCAAATCGCAACTTTTTAATACACTTTCGCATCAACATTCCGAATGTTTCTGCACGAAAGAGAGCTCCAATTTTGACATCATGCATTAATACTCGATCAATGAAACACAATAATTCGAATGCCCTACGGTAAACGCTCATGCCGAAAAAACTGTCATGAGCCGTTAGACTATCAGCGGGCCCGCCACCGACCACTAAAGGAATTATTTCAAAAATACAGGGTGTTTCCAAACTTCGGTAAAAAAATTAAAATAGTGAATCCTCACGTAATATTAAGACGAAAATGTGGTATAAATTTTTTCGAATGACGCTTCGTTTTCAAAATACAGGGTGTCGAAAAATATTTTTTTTTGCGTTTTCTTTTTATTAATAAATAATGAGAAGCGACATTCCAATAATATTTGCACACCTTAATAAAGGGTCTGTGCACTTTATTTTGTGTTCATGTTGAACTTCTCAATTAGTTCATTGGCGGAGATCCGGGTAACCACTACTAGAATTTCGCAAAAAGCTATAATACGGCCCTATTAAACACTCAAAATTCTAATGTTATTTGATAAAAAAATAAATTTTAAGCAAATTAAGTTTCTTGCATTTTTCTCGTATCTCTTACAGTTTTCGGGTAAAAAATTATTTTCTTGTTCACGGCACAAGAATCTAATCATTTTGTTGTTTAAATAAACGAGTAGGCTTTGCGTGAACACAAAATAAAGTGCTCAAACCCTTTATTAAGGTGTGCAAATATTATTAGTATGTCGCTTCTCATTATTTATTAATAAAAAGAAAACACGAAAAAAAATTATTTTTCCAACGAACATTCGAAAAAAATTTATACCACATTTCGTCTTAAAATTACGTGTGGATTCACCAGTTTAACTTTTTCACCGAGGTTAGGAAACACCCTGTATATTTTATAATGTATATTGAGATTAAAAGTAATATTTAATTTTAAACGTCTCGAAGGGCAGTAGTGTACTGAAAACGCCTACTCTCATTCTTCTTGCTAGCCTCTCTCAATTTGTAATTCAAATTCATCTTCTCTTTGTTTCCGTATTATACCTACTACCTCTGATTTGTAGCATCGAGTTAAACTGCATCTTCTATTGTTTCTTAATCGTTAATTATTTATTGCAGGTTCAATGACCATGAGATTGTTACCTACCAATCAACAGGGTGAACTAACCGCAGCCACTCTTCAGGAAGCCATCAACAAAGACAAAGAGGCTGGATTAATACCGTGCTATGTAGTAGCAAACCTAGGTAAGAACAAGCATTCATATCTTCAATACAGAGTGTTCGTATGTTTGGGGCTTAATGTTAATGTTAGTAATTTGGATAGATAGGTCTCTACCAATGGGTGTTCCTTTGGAAGTACAAGATGTCAAAAATAAAGATATTTTTATTCCAATATTTTAACCAACTCATAATTGGTATAACTCAATTTTATTTTTGGAGAGGCACTGCCGTCCGAGTCACGTAGCATATTGGTGGTACTGCTAACAATAATCAAACAAAGTCTCTCTTATATCGTTCACGGACCCTAAAACAAGTTTGCATTATTTCAAATTAAAAGTTGGGGAATATCGCCTATTCCTCTCTAACTATATCCAAAAATACATCCAAAAAGACGAATATACATTTATTCCATCAATTGCACCACCATGCGTAAGCCACGCCTACTAGTTTCCTAGCAATCGATATAACACACGATGTTTGGGTTAGTTGGAATGTCTGGGTTAATTTGGGTTAGTTTGCGGCCCCTCAAAGTCATTATATTGCTCTATATGCAACTTTAGGCCGGTCTTTAGACAGGTTTGTATACGGCTTTAGATATATCTGGTACAGCTCTACTCCCATAGGAGATGTGCTTCGTTAAGTCTCATTTTGTTAAGAGGAAGATCATTAGTAGAGTATTACAAAGGTATCAGACTTGTTTCTGTATCTGCTTTTATGAATATCATCATCTTTAACTATTACTAAGAATCCATATCCAGCTTTCCAGTTATCAAACAAATATTTTTTAAAATATCCGTCGACGTATGTTTCATTGATAGAATATAATTGAAGGGAATTGGCGCTGGTACCCGCCTCTGCCACTGCAACCTATGCAGGTTCATTGTAGCACTCAGAACCATGCTTAGAGCACCTCATCCAGACTGGTCGTCCTCATCAGACTCCACAAATGGAGCACCGGCTACTACATGTACCTTACAGGTCCTGGTTTGGTCTCTTCTAGCCTTGCATACCTGAGACTGCAGAGAGCCTCACACTGACACCACACGTGCTTTGGTGTTTCCTCCTCCTCCAGACTGAATCTTCAATGGCCATTATCAGCCAAGCTGATCTATTCCATGTGTCTGTTCATTCTACAGTGCCCCGTCAGCTGATCCACTAATATTCTTATCGTCTTGCGACTCCTCTTAAGTAAATCTGCCGTGACTTTTGGGAAACCGTGTTTTATGATCTGCTTGGCCTGTAGTTGTCCCGGTGTTTGTAACCACCAGTTTAGATATTGTTCATCTATCCATCTTTTAACTGCTGCTAATCCGCAGTAGGGCTCAGGTCCCAACGTAACTTTACTTGCGCCCGGTTTTGCAAGTTTGTCGGCTTCTTCGTTGCCTGGCATTCATGTTCCAGAACCCACGCAATGTTGAGCTTATTGTTACGACCAACCTCTTCAAGGGCACTTATACAGTCTGTAGCTAGTCTAGGTCTGACCTTGTGTGCACTAACTGCTTTTAAGGCGGCCTGACTGTCGGAGTATATGACTATCCTCCATTTCCTAATGTTCAATTTCTCTATCTCCATGGCGCAGTGTTGAATTGCCGCGTGTCAGTGTCATAGACATGTTGAGTTTCATATCGTCATGTTCGTAAAGCGTTACGTCACTGATCGGGCCGCCTTGTCACCTTCGGTTTCTATGAAACATCAGACAAACGAGAGCGCTCGCAACGTGCTGTCTTTCTCTTTCACATTATCTGTTCATTGCCCACCAAACAAGTACATGACATACGACCGGATCAATTTAATTTTGCACATCCTTTTGAGTAGGAATAGACAAGATAAAAGCCTATATCAAATCTGATCAAGCGAACATAAGAGACGTAACTTAATTGTCAGTAGTCACCAAATGATGATAAACAAACTTTTTGGCTCTAACGACTTAAAATAATTTTTATAAAGGTTGCCCTGGTTGGTTAAAACTTCTGAACCAACAAATTTAAAACTTACAGAAAATCGTACTCAACAACATATTAACTAATGTTTTGTTTTCAGGTACCACCCCAACCTGTGCCTTCGACAACTTAGAAGAATTAGGCCCTATTTGCAACAAAGAAGATATCTGGCTTCACGTAGACGCAGCTTACGCAGGAACGGCCTTCATCTGTCCCGAATACCGGCATTACATGAAAGGAGTCGAAATGTCCGATTCGTTCAACTTCAACCCTCACAAGTGGATGTTGGTGAATTTCGATTGTTCGGCGATGTGGATCAAAGACGCCAAGTACCTAGTGGAAGCCTTCAACGTAGAGCGAATTTATTTGAAAGATCAACACAAAGGTTTGGCCCCTGAATACCGACACTGGCAAATAGCGTTGGGTAGAAGATTCAGGGCCCTAAAACTGTGGTTCGTTTTGCGGATCTACGGTATAGAGGGTATCCAGAAACATATAAGAAACCAAATAGCGTTGGCACAACATTTCGCGGACCTCGTGAAAACTGACAATCGTTTTGAATGCTGCACCTGCAGTATGGGATTGGTGACGTTCAGGCTGAAGGGTGAAAATTCCTTGACTGAGACACTCCTGAAGATAATATCGGAAAAGAAAAACATATTCCTAATCGCTGGCCATCTCGACCACACATTCGTGATTAGATACGCCATTTGCAGCAGGTTAACTGAAAAGAGAGACGTCGACTATTCGTGGAAGGAAATCACGGAAGCTACAGAGCAAGTAATACCTTCGATTAAAAAATCTACCGACATCCCCGAAAAGAAAAAGACCTTGCTCAACATTAAGTGTATAAACGGGAACGTGGAAAAATCCAAATAATGTTAAAGTTTTTATATAATTAACATAGAAATAGTAATAAATATTTTGTTAAATAGATTAAGATGATTTGTGCAGACAGTATTATGTGATTTTTAGGTAAATATATAGATATAGTAAATATAAATAACTATAAACCTGTTTGTTACTTTTATTAATACCTGCCCGTTTTTTATAGTGTCATGCAGAATATTACCTAAGAATTCTGGTGGTACATAGTAACGTAATAAAACCGGGTTTATAGCTCTTATTAAGCCCCCGTTCACTTCCGGGTTCGCAGTGCCAGTGTATTTTACCTTATAATCCATAAACTGCAAATACTACCTAACAGGTAGTAAAATAGGCTCACCGAGCCATAACGCATATAGTTTTGAAAAGAGCAATACGTTTATTTCTATTATTATTTCTACATAAAATCTAAATGGTTTTATAGCAGCATAAGCAATAGAAGCTTCTTTTCCCAGAAACATTACCCACAAATCCCAAATCAACATGCCAAGATCTGATATTTTTCGTAGTCTGAACAAGAGAAAAAAAATGGTAAGTTTTCAACGACAATCATTATAGCCAACTCCGAAATTCAGTAATATCAATTCAAAATTGTACTAGCTGAAACAGCCCATACCCGGGGCATGCAATTGCATGTCAAAAGTAAAGGCGTAGCTGTGATCGTCATAGATTAATTAATACCATGCGCAAATGGTTGGTTAGGACCCAAGATTACGTTATGTTTGCAGCAGTTGTTATAGAGTATGATACTCGCTGCTTTCCTATGAACCTGGTAATTACCTACCCTTCACGGACCACTTTCCTCTGTCGCTCTGAGTTTTATGCCTTACTAAGCTAATACCTTAAATTCGTCCTGAAAATAGACTGCCTGGATGCCAAAAAACTAATAAATTTGCCACATAATTAAAATATGCCATCTTACCCGCAGGTGGATTTTATTAATGTAGAAGAGAATACGTAACTATAACATTCGTAACGTACAGTGGACCAGGTTACCCCAGACAACGATTAACTAGGACAAGGTGAGACAGAAAGATCTTGGTATTTCAAACACTGATATCAATCAATCAATCATAGAAGAGGCGGGTTTTATGGGTTGGTCAAGCTGGTTGTCGCAGGAAAATTTTTGGAAAAAACCTGCTTATCATTTAAACACGGTACAAACGGCACGGACATGTAACACATATATATACAATATATACAGCTATGTACAATTTAGTGACATAATATGTCAGTTGCAGGGATATATACATATATGTACATATGAGCATATGGGTGTGAACATGTGTGCCCATACATGATAGGTATAACATATAACTGTTCGCTCGGAACACGTAGATCTTGCCTGGGGAGGGGATAGCACACGCGGCTCGGTAGCAGGGGTGGGTATGATGTCGATTGCTTGTCTAGTTCGTATGTGTCGATGTCTGTTGTTCGTGTCTAATTTTTCATATTGCCGATGGTTTTCGCTGAATTTAATAATGGTTACACCGTTTAAATGCTGGAAATGTACGTATGCTTGTAGCTAGCTTCAGTACGTTTTGATGTTGTTTGTATGTCGGTACTATGTCTTGTACAGTAGTATCGTGTTCGGGGTGTTATGTATGTATGAAAGTAAGTTCATGTTAACGGTCGAAAACTATCCCTAGGTACTTGACAGTATCTATCGGACTGATTGCGGCGTGGCCTACGATGATAGGCGCCAAATCTATGTAGCGCTTATATGTCAAGATACCTAGTTCAATTTTCGACGCATTCAGGGTTATCTGGTGATGTTCAAGGTTGCGTTTTGCTACCTGCACGTCTGATGACTGTGAGTATATCACCGTGTCATCAGCGTACAGGGCAACTCTATCAAACACTGATATGTCAAAATAATAAACAGGTGAATAACTAGTAAAAATTAACCTAAGATAATTAACCGAAGGTAGGTCTCTCACATAAAATTGCAGAAATTAAAACAAGACAGTGTAAAAATAAAATGTAGCAGTTACAATAAATGAATAAATAAATATATGATAAGTCAAGAACATAGCAAGAAATTTAATGTAACCGTAAAATTACAAATTCAATAATAAAATGAGGCAGAAAAATGCAGGGACTAACCCCAACTAACCCAACTAATCCAACTACTCAAGCTAACCATGCACGAGCTACCCATTTACGGAAACAGACAATAACATCAGTGATGTTTAACTTTGCTGATTTTATGTCAGATATTCTGGGCTCAATATCACCCGTGTTTAGTAAAGTTACGCGATTGTAGCTGATATAACTCATCTTTTTGGCATACAACCAACGGGTCCAGATGCGAGCTACGTACTCTAAAGGGATCTGGCAGTATCGGGGGTCACAACTGGACCTGCCCAATAGTTTTTCTGCGACGAGGGGAGCTCAACGGGTCCAGCTTGATAATTTTAAGATCCTGGAGTCTCTATTGCTACAAATTTGTGTTTTCGGTACGCGGACCATAACTGACATCTCACAGGATCGAAATGCAGTCATTCCTTTCTGTGACAAGGGTAGCACAACAGACCCTGCCTTTTAATTTATATATATATTTTTCTTTTTACCTGAGATGCCTAGTTATCGTACATTTGCCATATAAAGCCAATCGGTATAATTTAAATATTATCCAGACACAAAATACAACACACGTGACAATAGGTAACAATATTGCCTGAATTCGTGCAAACGGGCCGTCGTCTACTACTACTCCTTTCTATTCGGATTCGGTCCTGCATTTTTTGCCAGTAGTGAAAACTATGCTGCGATTACGCTTATCTTATATTTATAAAAGTATATATTATTATAAAAATTTATTATTCTTTTTAAGCTGAGCATTCAATTTTAATCCATTTTGTTTGTTGTAATTTTAACCTGTTATATTGGTTCTACTGCAGTGATTTTGATGCTTCTTATATGTACAACACTAGAATAGTGTGTTTTAGTGTACTTTATACCTCTTATTTCTTGCATTTTTATTTATATTTTTTTTACTTTTTTTCTTGCATTTGTTTTATGTATTTTAATTTGACTTGTGCAAATATTGTATTTTTTGTGGTACCAACAAATTATGCTTATTATGACTATTGTCGCATCAATAAATTATGATTATTATGCTTATCTTGGCACTAATAGGTTTTGATTATTATGATTATCTCGGCATAAATAAATTATGATTATTATGATTATCTTAGATATACGGTATCACCAAGAGCTGCGCTCCCTTATTTTGGCAAGTTTTACTTAGTCTTACATATTATCCTGTCTCACCTTAATCCGATCAATTTGAGATCAACTAAAAAATATTTTAGGGTAAATCCCTGATCAGTTCTAAATGATGCTGTTGTAACGGAATATAAGTTATTAAAAATAAGTTTATTCCGCTCCACTAAATTCTGTCTATTTATCAATGGTTTTCGATTTCGATGTTCGGTATATTAATCGCCAGTGACATCTATCTGTGAATGGGAATATTTCGCACAATTAACTATTTAAGAAGAGTAGGTGCGCTGGTTTATATCCATAGTTAGCGGATTCGTGCCGTTGTAGATTTCTATATTGAGTGAGTGACATCTATTCGGAAACGGGCTTATCTCATATAGTTGGTAATTGAAGGACGTAGTACGCTATTCAATACCTGTAATTTCAGGATTTAATCTACAATAGATTACTAAATTTAGCGTATGCTGAGTATTTCCTTAGTTTGTAGCCGCGTATCCTATAACGGTTGTCACATGATTTAAATTGCCCAATGAGAGCATCGAAAATCAGAATAGGTTGAACGTCTTGAATTTTGAAAGGAATGTCGGTATCTTGTTGGCAACGCTAGACTAAGTAAGTGTAGCATTTTGATCTTGAAATATTTTATTCATCTTGCATACATTTCACTAATCTCTTCATTTTTCAAATACATAGTTAATAATTGTTTCTGATTCGGTTAATCATATTTCGCTAAAGCAAGAATTAAGCATTTTTATATTACACTTTCGAGCAATTTACGATTTCAATAATCTTAATTTTTTGTAGTAACCATTGACCATTAGGTTTAAATACCGATTTGTTGGTGGATAATTGCGTATCTTATTAGTCAAATTCATATATTTTGATAATGGTTTAATCAAAATTTATAGAGAACGAAATTATTTCATCGTTTAGCGGTTACACATATTATTTTACGTATTTTCATTTAAATTGAACAGTATTATTTGGGAAATTCTCGGAGCGGATTTTATATATTCCTGTAAAGGTAGTAAATCGAATTTTTAGTAGAATTTCTCTGAATTTTCCCTCATAGTATTGTTGGTTATAGTATTTTTTTCCCTTCAGGCTTATTTCATTAATATTTCAGTTTATTTGTAACATCAAGCACATAGTTATTAGCACTTGCCCTGTTGCGTTTCAACAATGATGTATCGACATTAATTTACATATATGAGAGGTTTAAGTACACGTGTGTAAATTTACCTGGTTTATTTTTCTTTATCTTTTATCTAAGTCCCTATCTCAAGGCGAGATAGTGATTGTCTTGTCTTTATCTTTAATTAATTGAAGCGTAATTACGCTCAATTTATCGTTTATGTGCCAAGGGCCATATATTTATAAAAAGTAATAGAAATTAATTATTTGGAGTTTTAATAAGACTCATTTATAGAGAGGTTGTACCTCTATTTTTCTATTTATCATTAAATTCAAGTTATCTTCTACTTAGAGTAGCCGAGAGCCACTGTTTGGACAATATCTTTTGAATTTCATATCTTAAAGTAAAGAAAAGAAATATCTTGAGTAACAGTAATTATTTATGGTGTTGCTTAACCATAGTTATCTATAATTTTTGCTCAACTTAAAATTGTAATTTAAGTTCTGATTATACCTGCTGTAACCAGTAAATTTTCAAATTGTTAATACCTCCTATGTGATAGTCCAACTGAGGTCCACAGGATACTTTCCTGAATAATCAGTTAATTAGCAGTATAAGTTGGTCTAAGACTTGTCTATTTTGTTTTATGTTACGACTGATCCGAGACGTCAACTACAGCTGTGCCGTGCAAACTGGTGGGTGTCGTCACTAGGATTACCAGTAAGACCTGGATAAGCCTATAGCGAGTGAACTTAGGTACAGGCGGAAGCGGTTCCAGTGGAGGTCCCAACCGATCGCATGGTTGCAGATAACTGAACGAAGTTAAGTATCAATCAGTCCGAGAAGAGATCTTTGTAAAAACCAACTATCTGATATAATTAAATTTTTTAATCGTTTACATTAATTTTCATTCACATTGCTAGTCAATTTATTCAAAAAGCTAAAACTTCATAAGTTATATTTACACCTGATTATATAGATTTCAATATTTTTTTAAACCTCATCATTTATACTTGTAAATTAGCTGTTAAATTAATATACATTATTTTTAGAAATACTTTCTTTAATTTATTACAGGATTGGGTTCTATAAGACGCGAATTATACTTATCTTCATAAATTCATAATTATTGATATCTAAATATTAATTTTCTGTTTGCATTGTCTCTAAGAATTCTGGCGCCCACAATTAAAAAATAATATAATTAATGAAAGAGACGACTCACACCCTCAGTGACAAAGAATCTCATATTTAAATAAACTAAATAAATTAACTTTCGCTTTATCCTTACAAATTGGCGACTAAGCTAGTAAATCATTATTAAGTGGCACACATTAGTTACGTAGAAAGCCCTAACTGTCGCCATCCTGTCTACAACTTATTGCATCTAACGGTATTTCTCCTGCCAGATGTCCTCTTGGCAAAGAGATTTACAACTTTAGTCTATTAGCTGGCTCTCGAGGTAATAGAAAGATAAGTCTGTTTTATTTTTGTCAGTAATTCGTTGATTTTATGAGTTAATTAAATTCCCTACCGCGTGAATTTTGATTTCATTTAAACTTGAAATCTTTACTTATTGATTAATAACACCCACATTAAGGTGCGTATAAATATAACGAGACGCGCGCGAGCCAAGCCTATTCTTGGAAATTCGTGGTTTGCGGCAACTTTGTTGGAGCAGCGAGCTCGACGCGAGCCTGTCGCGAGTATTATGAATCGATCAGGAGAGACGCGCATGCCACGAGCCATCAACGAACTTTCGGATTTGCTTTTCAGCTCACTTCAGAATTATCGTGGTTGCGTGAAGAAGTGCGACAGAATAATCGTGATCGCGTAATTAAGAGAAGAAAATAGCATAAAAAGAATAGACCTGCCATGTCTGACGACGAAAAACAAACGGCAGCTCTATTATGTGCACTGGTCTTTGATAATTTCATCAAGTTTATTAAATAAAAAAAGAAAACCGCGGCGATGATGGCGAACTACCTTATATAAAAAACGTTCAGGATCGGAACTTCTAGCAGATTTAAAGTTCCAGCATATCAGCGGACAATACAAAAATGTTTGAATAATTTATGGGCCTCCACTAAATGTAACATGGTTTCTTCGCATCACTCCATATTCACCAACAACGACTATCGCGTCACCAAACTCATAGTTTGCAGCGAGTTTGATGACATTCCAACGAGCCTGTCACGAACCAGTGTCACTAGACGCGTAAAATCTCTTTGAGGTCACCCCAAAGACCGACAGAAAACGGATCGCTTCAAGCCTTCGTCAAGCCTCCCTCGAGCGGCTCGTGGCAGACTCGCGAGCCTCGTATAAGTATGACGAACTCGCCATATTTATACGTACCTTTAGAGACATGCCTTATTTGAAAAGATTTTAACGATTTACGTTCCTCCCTGAGTCTAGCCGAAATTTTACCTGCCCTTTGCGACAAGAAAATAGGATCGAGCCCTTATGCACGTGCCCCCAGAATATAGAATTACGTAAAGTTAAAATAATGAAAGTATAAATTTGGCGTAATAGAATCGGTTCTCACCTGGAATAGTACACATGGAAACGTTGTTTTTGTCCATTTTTCGTTCAGATTGGATTGTTGGATGACTTCGTGTGGATCGCGGCATTTTGACTTACGAACTTTAGATCACGATACTGGCTAAGCTCAATTAATGATACCTGTATATCTATGAACACGCCCTGTATCACCTGCATCAGCCGTTGTACGTCATTCACGTGACACAGCACACGTCCATATTTGCAGCAAGGAGAATATCCGCGAAGTCATGGCGAATTAAGTCACTGTATATGAAATTTATGAGCCCAGTATCATCCGCCGAGCGTCGTCCAAGAAACATAATTTTCTCCGTGATCAAACTTTCCACAACTCTACGGACACTAGTCCCAGCTAGATTTTTAAGTACATGTACGTCGCCGTCGTTCACGGGACGTCACATAGAGACATGTATAGGTCAGAGAGATATTCGCGGAATCGCGGATCGTTTAACCACGGACTATGAAATTTGTGACCCCTGTATCATCCGCAGAGCGTCGTCCAAGGATCACAATTTTCTCCGTGATCAAACTCTACACGATCTCGCAAGAATCTCCCACTTTTTAGTTACGTAAGCTTTGAACTCTCGATTTAGAATATCCCGCGGCGTGTTTCGAGAGCCGCTTTTACATGTTTCTGGGCTCGCGCGCCTGTGCTGTAACCCTTTCCGCGTTTCCCTTATATGCATTTAGCTGATTTATTCATGGCAAAGATTTAAATTTGAATTATTTTTGTTTCTTTCTTTAATTAGGCAATGTAGGTAGATTTAAATAATATGTAGCAAAATAATATAGGCTTAAAAAAATTGAAAATCAAGAAAAATTATGCAGGATAGGGCTGGGTTATTTTATAGCGAACCTTTAATCACTGCAAAGTTACACTTTGCTTACTCTTGATTCTGGTAATGCTTTCGGCCGTACTTGCATTTTGGAGGCTTTTTGGAGAAGGGCTCACTATACCTCCGGTGACAACTATCAATTCTCGGTCTTTTGGAATTTTCATAGTCATGTACTAATTTTCTGGTGCTATGCTAATTCGGACTTTTTCAGTAACATACCGATATTTTTCAAATATCTATCATTGCATTCCTAGTCACTAATATGCGGCTAAATAAAAAAAAATTAAACTCGTCCAGCTCCGTAAATTTCACAATACTGTCAACGTTTCATAAATGGCATCTAAAAGGGCAAATTTTTGTAATCTGCACCAAATGTGATACACTTCGCTCTCTACTATATAGTAGGGGCGTGGAAACAAGGAAAACACTACTTTCCCTAGAATCATCAACCGAAAACAAAGTCTAGCATCCTAATGAAGTGCAACATCCTAAATATAAAGGCCCAGCATGGAAAACGTAATAAGCCTTGCCAATACCGCGCCAACCTATATGCGCAAGCAGCATTTCAATTAAAATACATGCATCGTCGAGAAAAGACAATAAATAGCACATTACTCTATCTTTGTTATACGGACAACAATGCGTCCAGCAAAAAATACGTCTCTCTCTCCCGTCTGCCCGATCACTCCGAGTTTCGAAAGCAAGATCTCCAATTGCTTCTCGGTTTGTATCAGCAACACCTCTACAAAAAGACAAAGTGCTTATAAAATTTTAGCTCGTGACGTCATGCATGTGGGCCTTTGCGATTTGGAGCGAAGATGTAGGATGGGGGCTTGCGGGTGGAAGCGTAATCGCGATCGAGGCGCAATTGGTTGCAACGTTGCCAGACTACGATAGTGGCGAATATTAGGATGCCCGTATATAAATAATGTATTTTTTGCATTACATTTTCTCCAATACTACAAAAAACATATTACCATTACATGTTCTTTCCTCTTTTTATAATGTGGTATTTCGTAATTTATTTATTTAATTATTTATTACTACTACCTTGTTCGTGCACTTTCTTAAAATATTGCTTTCCTTATAGAGCCGCAACAGCACATCATCTGAGACGCCAGACGATGTAACAGAAAGAAGAAACAAAATAAACTATTAGTTTGGGAATTTGCCGGTAATGGCTGAAGAAATTAGTGATATTTTCTTGCACTTTTCTGTAATCGGAACTATGTATGTGATTTGAAGTGCACGAAACTTATACCTAATATTTCGTGAAACATTTAGTTATACAATTTGCATTTTTAAAATACGTAAAACCATATATATTGGACTTACAGACCTATTGTTTTTGTGCCGATCGGCCGATTTGTTTACAGTACAGTTTATAACTTTTTGCTCGTGTTTAATTGTATGTTTTCCTCCGGGTTTCGGCTAGTTTTGTGGTAACTGATACTTAGTGTAAATATGCCTCAAAAGCGTTGTATTTCTAGCTGTAATGGAAACTATAAAAATGGGCCTAAAGTTCATGTTTTCGATTTTGCAAAGGACGTAAGTTTACTACCAAAATGGCTAAAAGCTATACCCCGAGATAACTTTGAGCCCACAAACAACACGAAAGTATGTGAATCTGGATACCATTTAATTTTTTTAATTTCCCTAGTTATTTATCAAAAAATTTCAATATAAGGCCAAGTAAAGATTGGAAATTGGAAGCATTTTACAAATTAAAACTTAAAAAATAAACAGGTCGGTGTGTGAAAAAGTCGAGGACAAAACGTCGAACCCACCATTCGTCAGGGCCTTCCATTTATGTTTGCAATATGTGTATTTTTAATCAGTATAGGATCATATCATTGTTATCTACGAAATAAAAGGCTGTTTTAAAAAATAGAACCAAATATTATCAGCACCGATATATGATATTTTGGTTAGCGCCTCATAGATGTCACGAGCGTGATGATTTGGTGAGTCAAGTTGTTGCGCGTAAAACCCATTTAAATGAGTTAGCAATATAAAATAAATAAGATGTTACCTACCCTTAAAGATGCGGCCAGCGCCACATGTGCTCCGACTGCTCATCGGCATGGGAGTGGGTCAATTATTTACTTTTGACCAGGGCGCCACCAGTGTGAAATAACTATAAACAGACCCAAACTAGAAGATCCTCGATCTTGAGAATCTTTAAGGGCGATTCAAAATCAAATGACTATTAACTAAACTTGTTTGGTTGAGGTATTTCAGAACAAATAAAAGACGGTACATTCGTGCAGGTTTAAGTTTATTGGGCGCTCATTAGGTCTGACGTTAACGTGATATCATATTTCTTTCAATAAACAGAATGATATAAATATAAAAAAAAATGTGAAAGAGCTTAATTGAAAACAAATAATAATAACCTATATGCTCACAAATATAGAACTAGATCAATTGTGTATACATTCACACTGTAATTTTATTTAAATTGAATTATAATGGAAGGGGAATAGATAAAGAAAGATCGAACAATTATTAGGCACGTTTAGCTTTAACGGAAGTAACAATATTATATAGTTATCAGTACAATACCTGTTGCTACTAAACTTTGTGCGCATCTACTATGGTATACGTGTCGCAGTTGTACATAAATAAATATTAACGAATCAGTTATGAAGTACCATTACGTAAAATTATCATAATCAGATAGTTCATCAGTCAGAACGTCAATGTTGAACATTTACCACAATATAAATCAAATTGTAAGAATAGAGAAATATGATATGGAAAAAAACTATGAGCATTAATCGATCCATACTAGTTATTTAGATTAGCATTAGTAAGCTATGCTTTCACTTAAACAGTTCCAAAGATATCTATATCAATACGACACAGAAAGAAATAAAAGACGCAATCTTATTAGATTGTGTGAAAAATACTAATCACACGTCAATAAAGTTATGTAGAAGATCACAAACTTATCTTATTTTGTCTCCGCTGATATCACTCTTAGTCTTCTGCACGTAGGTTGCTGCTAGGCGCCTTGGAACCCATAAAACTCTCAGTGTCAATTGACGTAATGCCCCTACCTCTGTGACCGCAGTCGGTACCAAAAAAAAGCAATCAACCGTACTGATGGTAGCGACTTAGTCTCGCTCCAAATAAATTAACTCGCTCCAAATAAAAACTCTAAAAGAGAACAATCTCTAAGTAAGCGCTCTCCCTATAGATGACCTAATAAAAAAAGAAAAGGAAAAAGGAAAACTAAACAATATATCTGCTGTTTTACTTTAATTTGCTCTTTTAAGAATTAAACCCCTAGGCAAGAACCGAACATGCGCATTTATGCAATTGATATTAAATCATTCACTGATGTACAACAAATCCAGTCAATTAATTTACTACACCAAACCGGTAACTATGCCAGCTTCTCTAGCCCGAAATAAGATTATCCCCGTAAGGGCGAATTAGAAATTCCTAAATTTTTTATCAGGCTTACGCACTTCGTTCTCTTTGGAGGGTTTACCAAAAAAGAGAAAGAAGTCAAGTCAATATCGTCCACCTCGAACGCCAAGTTCAATGTTTAAGGGCCAGAAAAATTTCGACCAATAGGAGTTTTACATTGTTCTGCTACACATGTAAAATACAACAAGATGGTTGCCACCATATTTAATAACATCTTCAATATGCAATAAAACGTACCTAAGGCTGTATGATATGTATTGCTGGCAGGACAAAGAAAACCAACGATGAAACCATTATCCACAATGACTAAACAAACAGAAACTACTTCGTTCTGGCCCGCGGCCATTTTAAACGTCGGATATCAAAACGCTAAACGGACCTTGAAGGCGGATTATCATGAGCGCATTTGAAGCGGACTCAATCTGACGGCGCAATAGGTTCGTTTCGACGTTCTGATCTTCGTTTCAACGTTTGACAGCTTTACAAGGCACTCTTTTTACTTGTCAAGATTTATCTGGTTGCTTGCCATTTTCCAAGCTGATCTTATTTATGTTAAACGGATAGGATTCTTTATAGAGACATAAATAAACTTGTAAATACATAAAATGAACATATTCAAAATTAACTAACGAACCACAACAAGAAATAAGCAAAACAGAAAACATTCGACATCCAACCGTCAACACTGCCACTAGTGTCACTTTGAACTTGAACGCCGGGAGTACACCGAAACTCGACTTTTCAGCGGATTATTAGCCTAATCAGCCCGGATTAGTGACAGCGCACGTTGGCAGGTCACGTGATCATTTCAGCCAACCACATCGTCGAACGCCAGTGCGCTCTGTGTATAGTCCGTTCATGACGACTTACCTTTAGAACCAGCTGCGAAGCAACCCGGGCTGTGTTGACAAATTGAATAAAGTAACCCCATTAATTAAAAAAGAGTATACAAATATGACAGAGTCAATTACCCCACATGACCGACTATCAGCCACATAAACTCGGTCATAAACTTTTTAATATAAGTTAGAGAATCGCTCATATTTAAATTGCATTAATCTCGACCCAAACTCGAAATCTCACCTACCCTACGACTTGAACTATATAAGTTAAGGTTTGCCTAGTAGGGTTATGTATCGTTTACACCACCATCGTACATAATTTTATGGCGCCCAACGTGGGGCCATAAAATTATGTAACGTTGGTGGTGATAACGATACATAACTCTACTAGGCAAACCTTAACTTACGTAAATAATAGGTTTGTTCTAGCAGTGATTTCAAACCAAATCCAAGCCATCCGGAGTTTGCGCATAGCGATTTAAGTGTCGCTTATATTGCAATGCGCAAACTCCGGATGGCTTGGGTTTGGTTTGAAATCGCTGCTAGAACAAACCTAATATTTTACTACTGAACGAAAATATCAAGTACCAATGTCACATACGACGTATGATACTGCACATTTTGCTCGCGGCTTTCAGTTTCAACTTGAATTCTAGCAAGCCAGCACCGACGTGTAAAATGCGCGCGTTTTAATCACACATGACGCATTTTATTAGTGAGCCAAGTAAAACGTATAGCAAGATGTGCCTTGTATGGGGGCCTTTAGGTTTAAAAATAATTATATATTTTTTTTAAATCACTTTTATTTTTATGATATATTGTACAATATGTTTCAAAATGGTACACACAAACAAGTACACAAATAAACAATTACAAACATATAAACACAGACTTGCACTCTTTAATATTTTTCTTGAATCAACATGTAATATTTTAAGAAAATATGTGATCTACCACGTGTGGTAAATGCATTTCTGCCACACTTCCTAGCATAATATATTACTTAATTTTTCCTGTTAGACAAAATATTGCATTATCTTGCACAGTATTAGTGGCCAAAAATAAACAACTTTTTTGAATTTTCGGCTAAAAGTTAATATTGACAATATAAAACAAAATTTTCCTAGAAATCAGAAACAGCGTCCTTACTATCATATGGCATCACAGGCAGAGGGGGAGATCTCCTTCTGTCTATAATACTATTCATTATTTTGAATGTATTTTTTAATCAGTTCAAGGCCCTATCAATGTAGTCGCTTCATTTAAAGGTTACCTTAAGTTATCTGCGCAATAAAAGGTTAAGACAACATAGGATGGATACAGGCGCTATATGGTATTTCGGTTACAGCTTCATAGACCAGTGTGACGACTTATACTCGAACAATCGATGTTGATGAAACATATCGATACCTGTGCAATATCGATAGTATCGGCTCAACGAAGAAAAAACTTAAACACGTCCAGTTCCGTACGTCCTATCCACTTCCCTGGATATATTTGTATTTTTCTCGAGCCCATCGAGCACCTCTGTAGTCTGAGAGACGATTTCGTTCCATGACTTATCAATATCTCCTATCTGCGTGAACCTGCTGCACACTACGAATCGAAACAGCAGCTGCTTTTGGTAGTAATATGGCATTATGTAAATATTCTTTCTCTTCGCTATTCGCTCCAAAATTGCTTGCGTCACAGATTCCTCTCGGAGAAGTTGAAAACACACCACTCCCAAGGTGGATATAATCACTTGGAATCGCGAATCTGCTTTAACCAGGCTCTCGAGATATTTCGCTAAACTGACCTGGTGTCTTACGTGTCTTCGAATACCTTCTACCCCATAAATCCGTATAACGAACCATAGTTTTAAGGCTCTGAATCTTCGGACCTCTGGAATCTGTCGGTGTTCAAGTTCTGGTTCGAATGTAGGAACTCTTAGGGCGGTCTTTGTCTTGAAAGCTGCTTCGACATATTTGCAGTTGCGGAACCACATTGCGGAACAATCTCCATTGACCAACATCCATTTGTGAGGATTAAAATTGAAGGAATCGACGTACTCTATCCCTTTTAAGAGATGTCTGTATTCGGGACATGACAAAGCGGTTCCCGCGTACGCTGCATCGATATGCAGCCACATATTTTCTCTTTTGCAAATTTTTCCCAGTTCGTCGATGTTATCCATAGCGCATGTACCGGTAGTTCCTAACGAGGCAACAACGCAAAAAGGTATTAATCCAAGTTCCTTGTCTCTTTTGATAGCCTCGTCCAATGCTTCGCCTCTTAGGGTTCCTTCTGTATCAGTAGGTAGAAGCCTCATTTTTACCGAGGCTATTAATCCAGATTTTTCCACCGAAGAGTTCGACTCCTTAGAGGTGTAGGCAACTAATTTTCCTCGGATTTCCGATTCTTCAAGGTCCGCGTGGTCGCTTCGGAGCTGTTGGATTTTTTTGTGCATGCCGGATAGGATTCCTACTAGGGTAGATTCACTTGCAGCATTCTGAAATTGAAATCAAACAACCAATTATAGGAAAATATAAAGCAATAAATTATAGAAAATATAAATAAAGGGAGATTCATGGTGGATGGAACGCTAGACGTATATGGAGAATAAAAATTGTATTAATTACATTATATATCCAGAAACGCGGCGTTGCCACTTGAACTTGAAGTAGCAGCAACTTGGGAATTTTTAATGATATATTGATATACCTTGTACCTGTTTCCATTTTCCAAACCAACATTTACTTTCGATCAACATTTCTTAATATTTTTCTATACTTAACTAACCATTTTTTTTATCTTAATATATTGTAACGTGCAGGCTTTCATTTTGCATCAAATCAAGTTTAAATGGTAATATATTGTTTTATGACAAAGTGGTGCAGCTTATTTGTGTAGCTTATTTATTATTTACTATCACTCGCGATAATGAGCAGATATCGAATTGTCGATCCGGACGACGAAATTGTAATGACCTCTACCGCCCGGTGAATGAAGTGCTGAAAGTGGATCGTGGTTGCTCACTGCAATTCGATATCGGTAATGGCATTTATTCACACAGATTTCGCTTAACGGGATTATTTATAGTTTCTATTATTGACACCTACTGATTTCAGACTGGAGCGCTATTGTCGTGAATCTGTTGACAGATCGGTGGGGGGCGAGTGAGATTTATTCTAACGCATTTCTGTTAATGAAAATGGGTTAAACGACTATGCCTTTTTTCCTGGTTCGAATAAAAATTATGGTGAAAACCAATGTACCAAAAGTCCGGCTTCATTGTTTTCGTAATCGCTTTGGATAAATTATTGAATATGACAGGTCATGGCCACGTGACGCGTGACTATACTTTTATTGGCCAGGCGTAGTTTTGTAGTGGGGATATGGGAGCTTCTGCCTCCGGGGAGTGTTGAAGGAAATCACCCTACGTTGGCTTGCCGTTGGAAGCAGTGTGGTCGGTTTATTCTACCTTATGGGATTGTTCCAACCGACGGATTTTTAGAGTCGCAGGCCTTATTTTGCTTAACGTTAGTTAGTTTTGTTTGTTAGTGCCAGAAACTCGTCCCGTAACTGGGATTTAATGCTGCTTTAGGTAGGTGAGTGAATTTGTGTGTCTCTCTACTACGAATGCCGCCATTTTGAGACGGCGTGATTTTAATTGCGTCTTATTTCTTTACAGAGGCCTTGTTGTCCCTCCACGACATTCCTGAGGGTTCCAACGATCTAGTCGAATAGCAACCCTTTACAGGAATTTTTTTATTCTCTGTTTTCCCTTGTTATTTTATTTTGATTGTTCTGAGTTTAATTGTCGTTTGGTCATGAGTTACATGCAAAATCTTGAATATTTTGATGTTCTACAGGATTCGACCATCGGGGTACCTAAGCCGACAGAGTATTTTACAGCTCAGTTCCTTGGCCATGCCAATCTGGTTTCTGCATTGTGACTTGCTCCGGATACCGTTAGAGTCCTTCTTCGTCAGGAGAAGTGAGTGCAGAATCCTTATTCGTCAGAAGAAGTGAGAGTCCTCCCGGAAAACCTCCAAGAAGCCAACAGCTGAATGTGAGCTACCTTACCTTACCTTTATTATTAGTATTTTTCCCCCTTTTTCCCTGTTCTCTCTATCTTTAAATATATACGCCTAGCCGTAATTTTCTTCACTCTGGTTAATAAACTCGAGATTTAACTTAATTTATCTCCTTGACGAAGATACGGCAAACTGTAGTTTTCTTCGCTCAAGATCTAAGCTTTAACTATTCTTTTTTTCTCTAACTAAGACAATTTTCTTTGCTCTGATTAGTAGGTCGGAATCTGAAATTTAACTTGTTTGATTCTCGAAAATTAAGATCATGATCTTTGCTCGGACAAATAAATCAAAATCTAAGATTCAGTTTGCTTTGTTCTTGTCAGTCGATAATTTTAACATTTTTAACTAGCCGAGACAAGCTCAAAGTTTATTACAATAATAAATATAATTTCATGATATTCGCGACGAGCTATGTGACATTTTTCTTGTGTATCGATTTATTTAGGTACGTTTATTAGGGCGCACTCGCTTTCTTTCAGTAGATTTAGCGTTGTTACGTCTTGTTCCTGATCTAGTTTTCTAGCCTCTAAGAAGAGTGCCTTTATGGTCAGATAGAGTCTGGTTAATAATTGATTAACGAAGACAGCGCTTAATCTTCTGATTTAATTTTAATCAACTGCTCAAGGCATAATTTACTATTGGCGTACCTAGTTTTAGTTATAAACATATAATTAGTTTGTAGAGCGGCGTTGTGACGACAGACCATGGTTTGCGCGCCGTAATAAACAATCGAATGAGGGTCTTTTATTTATGTTACTTGAACTTAGTGATTTTCAAAAGTAAGAACGTAAATTTATATTTTGGATTAGTTCGTTTTGTTTCTAATGCCGGCGCCGGTTATATTGCATAAAACTTCTCTTTGAACCTCGTTAGCCACCACAAGGTACTCACGTTCGAGTGAGCAAAGGAACCTAATTACTATTTGAGTTTTTTTCCTATCTGTCAAATAATCATATCGGCTTTTATTTGGGCAAAATGATGTGATTAATAAGTGGTTTTTTTATTTTCCTTTATCCACCAAGTAACTAAGTAAAATTTCTGACTTTTAGAACAGTAGCCAATACTAGTCGTATTATTTAGCGTAAGCAATATAGAGTACGGGACACAATTTAGTACATTTAACTGGAAAAAAAATCACCACCTTATTGTCCTTTTTTCTCTACGGGAGTTATTAAATAAAAACCAGCTTTCTATTTACTGAATTTACCTGTGTAATTTAATTATTCGATTACCTCACTACCCACCTGAGCTGCGGATGGGAAGATCAAAAGAAATAAAGACCGTAAGTACAGTTGATTTAGTTTGTTTGTGCTCTATGTCAATTTTTAATAGTTGCTTACTTACTTGCCTTTTATTAAATTAATTCTTGGTTGTTTATTTTATTTTCAATTGTTCGCACTGGTTAAATTCGGGCACTCAAATCAACTTAATTTCGAATTTAATTAAATAATTTTCTTTTTGTAGTTGCAAAGCTTAGGCTAAAACAAGTACCATAGTTCAGCTTTGGGGTATTTCCTGCTTGTGCCGTCTACAAGCACGTAGCGCCTTATAAATAAAACCCACATTTACTCTCCGGCATTAGAGCTGGGGCCTATTTGCACGCTTTGAAGACTACTCGTTCTAGCTTACGCATCTATACTTGCAAATTGACTCAATTTCAATTTTATTTTTTTTTATTTGATATTATTCACCCTCGATCTCTTCTAAGCTGAGGTGAAGGTTTCGCGCCAATTAGAAGAAAGAAAAAATGTGACAATATCTATAATTCTCTAACAACTAGTAGATAAATTTGAAATGACAGTTACGTATGGCCCGAAGGTCCTTTATCCTCCTACCAAATCTGAGTTGTATTTTACAGGGTGGAATAATAATAAACTTGCAATAGCAACTTAGAAATTATTTTTAAAATTCATTTTATTTCAGCAGGATACTTCATATTAATTTATCTCTATTACTGTTCCTATAACTAAATTGTCATAATTTTTATTTATAATTCGTTGAAATTACTTCCAGGCTCAATGAGTGTTCTTATTAATTGCAGTTTATTTCTTTTATCGGAAACAATAATAGAGAAAAATATTGCAATAAAACTAAATATAGCATTATTGAATACTAGAGAAATTAATTAAATTTAAAAGGAACACCAAAAAAATTTGTAAACAATAGATTATATGTTGCTTATATTGTTGGTACTAAAAATTCACATTTCGGATTTGTTATTACTTTTAGGTCCAAACGGCAACACTGCATAGATATTTTAGATTAGCATGATTTTTTATAATACAAGTAACCAAAAGTCACGCTTTTCTCTTCAAATTTAGTATTTGACACGGTTAGTCTTGCCAGCGTCATATAAAAGATTTAATTTCCAAAAGAAAAAATGTATTATTATTGTATGTACCTGAATAACGCCGCCTCCAGGTCCCTCGGAGCAGTTCAAAAATTCCTCTGGCAATCCTAAAATTTTGGCCAACCAATCCATAACCCTTACTTCCAGTTCCACAACCGCTGGACTTGATTCCTGCAATATAAAAATTTCATGATTAAAAAAGGACTTTTGAGAATGCTGTGGAAACGTGGATTAAAACCATTTTTTCACATTCTCACAATTATTGGACTTAGATAAAGATCCTCAAGAAAGCACGGAGGTGTGTTCATTGATATATATTTCCTGACAATATATACATTTTTGTTGGCAAAGCGTGCATTAGGAAACAAAATTAAATCAAATGTATTCATTTATTTATTTATTTATCTATTTAGGATGCAAATAGATAAAAAAGAATCCAATACAGCATCAACTTATGCACTAAGACAACTTATAACGTTAATAACTTAAAATGCCGAAACAAGAAAAAAGGTTCAAAGTGAAGAATACTGTTACGGCTAGCCTAACAACCATCCGAACGTTTTTGTGCTACCCTATAAAACTAGCCGCCGCCGCCGTGCCGCTCGCTTCCCTGTCTGTATGACTCATCGCCCGGCCGGTCGCGAAGTTTCAGGATCGCTGGAATTGTCTCGATGGCCTCGTCGAGATCATATAGAGTGGCCTCGGAATACTTCCTGAATATTCGTGATGGATTGGAGATCATATATAAGCAGACCTAAGGCCAATGTTATGGTGGCTTCCCACGGCCCGTGATATCACAGGCCGGACCGCGCCAGCTCGGGCCAACACGCCGTGGGAAGGGTGCCGTCCGAGGTCGCCCGGAAAGATCCGTGATTGCGCGTCCGATCCGCCGTAAGTCGGTAACTTCAAAGGCGCGGCCTGGCCTGATCTGTCGCGACCTGTCGGTGTCTGTTGTTATCTGTGATTAGGGTTGATTTTTGGGGCCATTTTCCATTTTAATACGTTTTGCTAAGACTTATAGCTGGACGCCAAATGTCCCGATTTTCAATCAAGAATCAAATTTGCCGCAAAACAAAACGCCCATCGAAAAATGAAATTTAATTTTTAGTTCCAGCACAAATTTAAAAAATATTCTAATGATATTTGAATTTATCGCGTCCATTCCAGCATTCAACGCGGCCACTGAACGCATTTTTTCGCTTTGCGAAAATGCATGGACAGACTCTAGAAACAGGCTTACAGTTGAGCATATTAAAAGTCACAAATAAAAAAAGTTAATTTTACCCAGACCTGTAGAGAATTTTACAAGTACGCGCTTAGAATATACCATGCTAACTTCGGCAAAAAGCCAAAAAATACTATTTAAAAAAAATGCAATGGATTATATTTTTAGTTCTAACACAACAAAATGTTATTTTTTACATTACATAGGAATAAATTTCCTTTGTAACATGTGCTAGCATCTACAACTCACTACAAAACAAGGTCACGAATCGGCCCGAACGAGTTTCGAAGTCAATCTTAACTTCACGCATGGCCCTCTGCTCGCTTCGCTCGCTCCAGGGCTCAATGAACCAAAACTAACCCAAATTTAGAAAAAAAAAAACAAATATAACCTTAATATATTTTTTTTAAAAACCACCGACGGGAATCGAACGCAGGACGCCATAATCGGAAACCCAGAACCGTACCACTAGACCACGAACCCGCTTAGAGCCTTTCCGCTAGACCGTATAGACAAGGGTAAGAAGTAACGAAACTCGTTCGGGCCGACTCGTGATCTTGTTTTGTAGTAAGCTGTAGATTGCTATTGTAATATGTTATCTAGAATTAGGAGTACTAAGAAGCCGCCTTTTAGTTGTTTCTTAATGTTATGATTGTTATGTTTTCATGTTACATATTATGTAGGTATCTATAAGTACATACTAGGTATATTCTATTCTATATTTGGTTATTTTAAACCTACTGTCAACCAGTCAACCTATCGAAAAGTAAAACGCCGAGTTTCAGGCGACATTTTTAAACGGAACCCTATCTTCAAACTCTTGAAGAACAGGCTCATACAGGCCGTGGGAAGACCTCACGCGCGGCCAAGCCCGATCCGTGCTTACCTGTGCTTGTCCGCCGCGCGGGTCTGGCCTGTTCTAAGACAGGCCGTGGGAAGCCACTTTTAGTCAGTCGAGAGTCAGTTCAGTTCAGTTAATCATTGAGTGTTGAATAGATATTAGTGGTAAAGTTATAAGACTAGTTTAGTGAGTTAAATTGTATACAGTGGTAGTGAACAAAGAGAGTATTAGTTGAAAATAGCAAAGTTGTAATTCTGTTAAGAACCCACGGGAAAAACGTAACAATACCAAGAAAAAAACACTATTATTCAGTGACCACGTATAAACTTGCTCGCCCTTCAGCATAACGCCCAGTTTCACTTGTGAATAAAAAAAGAAATGCGGATTCATATCTGAATAATAATAATACTTAATTAGCTAATTTCATAACGATCAGGAGAAAACTGGGAACTTTAATGTGTCTGAACGGTATATTCTCTAAAACGGATTTTTATCCACAATACCGAAACAGAATTATAGCACTCGACGCGCGTTTCGCTAACCATGTTAGCATCATCAGGAGATGATTAAAACTAAATTTAAAACTCTACCTAACTCGCTAAATTTAGTTTTAATCATCTCCTGATGATGCTAAGATGGTTAGCGAAACGCGCGTCGAGTGCTATAATTCTGTTTCGGTATT